>JARFJB010000206.1:0-189837 GCA_036346205.1 Vesta saturnalis | reverse complement strand
CAATTCTAGCAATAGAATCAGTTCGTAGAAACAGGAAGAATGATTGGTTTTGTCATGCTAATATTAAGGTTCTTGTATTTACTAAATTGTTGTTTGTAGTAATAAAAGATTATGCTTACGTGGATTCATACTACTGTCCAAACCGCTAGGATGAGGTAGTTTCGAGAACGGGATCCGGTTCCCAAAGACAGACAACCTTTCCCAAAACAAGAGGAGCTGTTGACCAATAGAGAGATCTGTTGTAACACAGGTAACCGTTTCTCCCAGAAAAGAATTCAAATAGCTCATTCATCGTAGCTGAGGCTAAATTGAAATAGGCTGTGCAAGGCCAAAATCATTTCCTAGAAATTCATTTTCAAAGTTTAGCTTAGAAATCTAAACATAAAATCAGCTCGTGAGGGTTAAAGTTGATTGCTACGAAGGCGTCATATTCTTAGAATTCTCAGTTCGGAAATATTATGGTTGTATCCTAGTACAATTCTGAGGAATAAAGTAGGTCAAGGTACTGACAGGATTAGTATATTACAGAAAAAGCTGGATAATGCAAATCATCTACATTAAGGAGTAGCTTTTCCAATAGTGATAGATACTGGAATAAGTCGACGGGCGTTATCATCCAGGGGTGGTTTTTGACAAATTCTGGCCCGTTTTCGAGAAAAATGACGTTCTGTGTTTGAAAAAGCTGAACTTAGAATGGCAAATTCTGCGCCGATTTTGAGAAGAAGAATGACTTTTTGTGTTTAAAAAAAGTTGGACTTGGAATAAAAAGTAGTGTTAAACCATGACTGAATGCAATTTTTTATAAAAGTTTTCAGGTGTTGTGTGTGTGTGTGTGTGTGTGTGTGTGTGTGTGTGTCTGTGTGTGTGTGTGTGTGTGTGTGTGTGTGTGTGTGTGTGTGTGTGTGTGTGTGTGTGTGTCTGTTGTCTGTCTGTCTGTCTGTCTGTCTGTCTGTCTGTCTGTCTGTTCGTCTGTCTGTCTGTCTGTCTGTCTGTTCGTCTGTTCTGTCTGTCTGTTCGTTCGTCTGTCTGTCTGTCGTCTGTCTGTCTGTCTGTCTGTCTGTTCGTCTGTTCTGTCTGTCTGTTGTCTGTCTGGTCTGTCGTTCGTCTGTCTGTCTGTCGTTGTCTGTCTGTCTGTTCGTCTGTCTGTCTGTCGTCGTTCTGTCTGTCTGTCTGTCTGTCTGTCTGTCTGTCTTTGTTCGTCTGTCGTTCGTCTGTTCTGTCTGTCTGTCTGTCTGTCTGTCTGTTCGTCTGTCGTCTGGTCTGTTCTGTCGTCTGTTCGTCTGTTGTTCGTCTGTTCGTCTGTCTGTTCGTCTGTCTGTCTTTTCTGTCTGTCTGTCTGTCTGTCTGTCTGTCGTTCGTCTGTCTGTTCTGTCTTGTCTGTCTGTCTGTCTGTCTGTTCTTCGTCTGTTCGTCTGTCTGTCTGTCTGTCTGTCTGTCTGTCTGTCTGTCTGTCTGTCTGTCTGTCTGTCTGTCTGTCTGTCTGTCTGTCTGTCTGTCTGTTGTCTGTGTCTGTGTGTCTTGTGTCTGGTGTCTGTTGTCGTGTCTGTGTCTGTGTGTCTGTGTGTCTGTGTGTTGTTGTTGTGTGTGTGTGTGTGTGTGTGTGTGTGTGTGTGTGTGTGTGTGTGTCTGTGTGTGTGTTGTGTCTGTGGTTCTGTTCTGTGTCTGTGTCTGTGTCGTGTTTGTGTTGTGTTGTGTTGTGTTGTGTGTTGTTGTGTGCTGTGTCTGTGTCTGTGTCTGTGTTGTGTCTGTGTCTGTGTCGTTTGTCTGTGTCTGTGTCTGTTGTCTGTGTCTGTGTCTGTGTCTGTGTCTGTGTCTGTGTCTGTGTCTGTGTCGTCTGTGTCTGTGTCTGTGTCTGTGTCTGTGTCTGTGTCTGTGTCTGTGTCTGTGTCTGTGTCTGTGTCTGTGTCTGTGTCTGTGTCTGTGTCTGTTGTCTGTTGTTCTGTGTCTGTGTCTGTGTCTGTGTCGTGTCTGTGTCTGTGTCTGTGTCTGTGTCTGTGTCTGTGTCTGTGTCTGTCTGTGTCTGTGTCTGTGTCTGTGTCTGTGTCTGTGTCTGTGTCTGTGTCTGTGTCTGTGTCTGTGTCTGTGTCTGTGTCTGTGTCGTTCTGTGTCTGTGTCTGTGTCTGTGTCTGTGTCTGTGTCTGTGTCTGTGTCTGTGTCTGTGTCTGTGTCTGTGTCTGTGTCTGTGTCTGTTGTCTGTGTCTGTGTCTGTGTCTGTGTCTGTGTCTGTGTCTGTGTCTGTGTCTGTGTCTTGTCTGTGTCTGTGTCTGTGTCTTGTCTGTGTCTGTGTCTGTGTCGTTCTGTGTCTGTGTCTGTGTCTGTGTCGTTCTGTGTCTGTGTCTGTGTCTGTGTCTGTGTCTGTGTTCTGTGTCTGTGTCTGTGTCTGTTCTGTGTCTGTGTCTGTGTTGTGTCTGTGTCTGTGTCTGTGTCTGTTGTCTGTGTCTGTGTCTGTGTCTGTGTCTGTGTCTGTGTCTGTGTCTGTGTCTGTGTCGTGTCTGTGTCTGTGTCTGTGTCTGTGTCTGTGTCTGTGTGTGTGCGTGCGTGCGTGGTGGTTGTGTGTTTGTAAGGTTAAATTAATTAATGGATGTGATGTATGTTTGCGCGTGTAAGTGTTGATAACATGTATTTATAATAAATAAATGTTTAATTGTTTTATGCTTTATTTATCGTAAATAGCTATATCTTGTATAGTACTTTTAATGTAAATAAAAAACTGGCAATAAACTTTAATTAAAGAAAATTACAGACATCGTGTTCTGAAACTTGAACAATGAAACCACTATAATGCTTCTAATAAAAGAAATTTTAGGTAACATATGTACAAATGCCATTTATGGACCTAAAAACAATCACGTTCCTTTGTATAGCGATCTGATTACATTAAAACCAATAAATCCATAACTAAATAGATTTTTTTATTTAATTATGGACCATTCAGGTTTACAACGTTTTATATAGGCGTAGCACATCAAATTTAAATCTATTCATTATTAGCTCCCTCTCTATACTGCAATTTATATAGCTGTCATTGTTTAATCTTTTTTGCTTTGCACCTAGTCCAAGACTAGTCAATTTAGGAATAAAAAGTGCTGAAATTTTAGGTGCAGTCCTAATCACATTTATGTTTTTCGGGACGCTGAACATGAATCTGAGGTTAGAAACGTCCTAATTTGTTCAATTTGTTAAGTTTTGGGCTAAATCTCGACAAATATGCATTTTTTCGAAAAGACCATGCTTTGCAAAAAATCAATTTAAATATCCTTTATGAAAAGCAATGTCATGCATATTTTTGATTATAACACTTCAATAATAAAAGAATTCTTAGAGTTAGCAAAAATGACATTTATTGATAGAAAATCAATCACGTTTCTTTCATTTACAAGTAAATTAGATCCTTTCAGAGTTTAGCGATCTACATACATCAAAAACCAACAAATCTGTAACTAAATCGAATTTTTTGTTAATTTAGGGGTCATTTAGATTTATAACACATTTACACAAACAAATAGGTAACTACATTTTTTATAAATATTATTTAATTAACGGAAACATAGCAGACATACACACAATCCTTTCTTCATGTTTTAGTACATCTAGTTTAAATCTATACGTTGCTTTTCTCCATTCTAGCCAAAGACGAGTCCATATTTTCTAATATATAACGCAAGTTATTAAACTTTGTCATTGTTTGTTCTTTTCCAACAAATCTGTATACTCTCCTTTTATACGTTGTATGTAATCCATTTTCGTTTAAAGTCAGTTCCAACTTACGTCAGCTTGAAATTCTTTTCCTTATTGGAGATGAGAATTTCCTAGTTCTGTGTTTGATAGCTGAAAGTACGTAATATGTATCATTTCCATCTGGAGAAGAAGGTCGATATCGGATAAAATAGGATGGTAGTATTCTGTACTAATGACCAGACGTTTATCAAAAAGCTTTAGCGCCCAAACATGGATATGCAGAGCCAATTGAGAACCGTTAAAACCTTGATGGGTGGACTGAGATAGAATACTACTGAAAATAGTGCTCAGAAGCTTTTGATATTGTCTGCAATAAACACGCTCTTTGTAAAATTATTCTAGAGTATTCTTGCACACGCACACACACAACACACGCGCAGACACAACCACACACACAATGAAAACTTTATACTAAAAATTGCATTCTAACCTTGAACAATCATGGTTTCAGCACTACTTTTTATTCCAACTCAGTTTTTCAAACACAAAAAGTCATTCTTCTTCTAAAGCGGCGCAGAATTTACCATTTAAGTTCAGCTTTTTAAACGCAGAATGTACTTTCGTCATTTGCTAATCAATACAGGATTATTGCACACACACACACACACACACAAATAACACACACACACACACACACACACACACACACACACACACACACACACACACACACACAACACACACACACACACTACACACAGACACACACACACACAAAACATCACACACACACACACACACACACACACACACACACACACACACACACACACATACACAATGAAAACTTTTATACTAAAAATTCACATTCTAACCTTGACACTCAATCATGGTTTCCAACACTACTTTTATTCCAAGTCCAGCTTTTTCAAACACAAAAGGTCACGCTTCTTCTCAAAAGCGGCGCAGAATTTGCCATTCTAAGTTCAGCTTTTTCAAACACAGAACGTCATTTTTCTCGAAAGCGGGTCAGAATTTGTCAAAAATCACCACTGGATGATAAACCCCGCCGACTTATTCCAGTATCTATCACTATTGGAAGAGCTTCCCCTTAATGTAAAAAATACCCCCTAAAGTAGATGATTTATGCGGATTATCCACTGTTTTCTGTAATATAAAAACTAGTCCTATCAGTATCTTGACCTGCTTTCAGATTTCTCAGAATTGTACTACGATACAACCTTCATATTTCCACAAACTGAGATTTCTAAGAATATGACGACCTTCGAAGCAATCAACTTTAACTTCTCACGAGCTGATTCTATGTTTAGATTTTTAAGCTATACTTTAAAAATGAATTTCTAGGAAATTATTTTGGCATTGCACATCCTAGTTCAATTTAGCCTCAGCTACGATGAATGAGCTATTTGACTTGTTTTTTGGCGAACTTACCTGTGTTTAATAGATCCCTGTTTGGTCAACGGCTTCTTGTTTTGGGAAATTGTCTGTCTTAACCGGATCCGGTTCAAACTACTCATGTGGCGGTTAGACAGTAGTGAACCAGTAAGTTAATCTTTTATTACAAACAACAATTTAGTAAATACAAGAACCTTAATATTAGCATAGACAATAGCCCTATCATTATTCCTGTTTCCACGAACGGATTGTGTTGTTAGAATTGAGGAATGGAAACGATTATTTGCTATTTCCAAGAATTTAACCTCCAAAGAATGCTAAAATTTTGGCCTAGATGGATGAGGTGGGGTATTTATACCTAAATTGTGATCAAAGATAATGTTTCTTTAATTTTAGTAAGTACTATACATTAGACAAGCATGATAATAGTACAAAGCTTCCATACAGCGTTATATGGATTAATATTATACTTAGCATTTATAACATCTTGAATGTACTTTAATTAAGCCACCCAATTGATTTATAAGCATACCTTTGACACTTTGCTTGGTGCCCGTGAACACATGACCTTGACTCAATCGAGAATTGTTCGGTGACCATTCCCCTCCAAAAGGGTGTTACTCTCAAGGATCACTCGCACCTTCAATGACAATTCTAAAAATAAACTTTGACCTTGTAGCGATGGCAGGGATTGCTTGGTAAAAATTTCCTGCCAAGATTTGGCCCTTGTACTACTATCGAATGAGATCGAGATACCTCTGCAGGTGGCCATTGATTTCTAGCAATTAACACATGGTCCTGAGTTGGGCAAAGTTAGCCCTTGACAAATTCGTCCAGAATCAATCTACGACTTCTTTGGCCTTGATGCTAGATATGGAGACACCGGGCAATAAAAGAACCTCGAATAGCTTGACTTTATCATCTTTGACCATGAAAATTTTATTTTTAGATTTCTCAGAATTGTGACCTTGACATTTAAATGGTTGGGGTATCTGGAAACTACAGGTGACCTTGGTATTCAGTCACGCAAAGCCATGCTTATTTCGCAACATGAAGAGCCCCAATACAGGAACACATTGACCTATCGCTTAGCTTAACCCTGAAAATTGATTTCTCGTAGCCTTTCTAGTGACAGTCAGATTGGTATCCTGCTCGTGACGCGACATCATTGATTAGAAATGATACAAAATTTAACCTTGAAAATTTCTCGCCACATGGCCTCAATCAGTTTGGTGACCTACTCCTGAAAGAATCACCTTGAAAGGTCTATTTGAATACCCCATGCATGTGATTTCTAGGAAGTATGACCCTGACTCGGGAAAATTTGCTTGAACAATGGATTGCCTTTGTGCTTGAAAATTGATTTCTCAGAGGTGTGACCTTGAAGAATATGCAGGGAAACTGTACGCGACCTTGACCTAGTGCACTTGCGGGTTTCCTTAATAAATTAATAAGTGGATCATTGTATGTGGCCTTGAAGAATATATGAAGGCAATGTGTGTACGCAATGACCTTTACCGGTCATGTGTTGGGTTACTCCTGCAGGTTGATTTCTAGGACTTAGGATCTTGAAAATTTATACCAATACATTATAGCCATTGATAATCTATTTGATAGCCCTACAGGTGATTTCTAGGTATTATGGTCCTGACTCCAGTCAAGAATTACTTAAAGAATCGATCATCTTTGTTGTTTTCTCAGAGGTGACTTTGAAATGGTGGGGAAACGGTTACCTGTATTGGGTAACAGATCCCTGTTTTGGCAAACGGCTATATGTCTTTGGGAACCGGATCCGGTTTTTAGGAAAACTTCCCCATCCTGGAAGTTTAGAACAGTAGCATTATGAATCCACGTATTGTAATCATAATCTTTTTATTACAATTTAGCCAATACAAGGACTTTGACTCACATTTTAGCATAGACAACGATAATCTGTATGATACCCCCGACTTTCAGAATTAACGCCTTGACTCAGCCAAGAATTGCTTAGGTGACCCTGGCAGGTAAAATCCCTCACGCCTTGAAAAGCCTTAAGAATTAACATTAGCTTGCCAGAATTGTTGACCTTGAGGAATATACGTAGGTAATTGTGCGATGGCAGTGACATATAAGGCCGATCCTGGACCAGTTCAAGGTCACCCATGTAAATCTTATGGGATTTATTTCAAGGTCAAGTGAGTTTTCTCGTTATGCCAGAACGCGCTCCACGTCTCAAGCATGCTTGTGGTGGGGATTTAAATTTTGAGTCACTCGCCCTCTGGTGGTGAAATCGAAGCTTTTGGAGCTCTTTCAAGGTCGAACTTAAGCGGAGATTTAAAATGTAGTTGGTCAAGGTCAAAGCTAAAAAGTTGCAAGGTAATCATAAATCAAAATAGTTTTGAAGGTCAAAGGTTATTGACTTACGGTGGTGTCATATTTCTTAGAAATATAAAAGGTCAAGGTGAAAAGCTAAAAATAGAAGTTGCAAGGTAATCATAAATCTAAAATAGTTTTCAAGGTCAAAGGTTATTGACCTACGGTGGTGTCATATTTCTTAGAAGTATAAAAAGGTCAAGGTGAAAAGCTAAAAATAGAAATTGCAAGGTAATCATAAATCTAAGAATATAATTTTCAAGGTCAAACTTTTAGCGGAAATATAAATTTTGGAGCTGATCATCATCATCATATTATATTTATAGTCAAGGTCAACAGTAGGTATTTAACAAGTTTAAGCATGTTGTAATATGTAGGACGCATATTTCTTATATAAACTGCAGCGAGCTGTATGTTGAGATCAGTCTGCAACACATAATTGTTAAATATGGAATTAACAGGGTTAAACCAAAGCACCTATTGCAAACCCTTTAAGAATGCGTGCGAGCTCGATATATCGAGAAAGTATAAAGTAACGAATATGGATATAATTAATACTAAGTACGGTGAACGTATAGTGATAGAAACGGGTGATTTTAAATGTGTATTACCGGAACGCTTTTATGTGTATTTCAAAAAAGAAGAAACACGAATTGAAGAATTTAAAACACTCCTAAACACGAAGGATGTGTTTATAAGTAGTTTGGGTGCAGCTGGCAAAACAACAAACATAACATTTTCTTTTAATAGTAGCACCCCACCATATGTAAAATTGAAATACTAGAATTATTTTCTTAAGCAGCGTTTAGTCATAGTGAAATTGTGAGCAAGTAAAGTCATGCAAGTAGCAATAAAATCATTTCTGGAACGATCCAAACTCAGAAGTTCACCGTTATATATGGATACATCACATCATTGCAGTAACAATCTGAATAATTTAACATTTTGTTGGTGCTGTCAAAATAGTGATGGTAGTAGTAGTAGTAAAATGAAGAGAAACATGATGAAGGTTATTCTTCTGCTAAGACTGACTGCGCATCATCATTTCAATATAAGGATGAAGTGTATAAACAAGCAGCTAAGGAATACTTAATCGATTGTACCTATTATAAACTATCGAACGATACTCATCATGCAAAACATCTGAAATTGATACAGTACAACCTCAACCTTGCACCAGTGGTGCGTATTGGGTGGTAATTGTGATCAAAGCAATAATGTAGTGTTGGATATGAAGGAATGGAATGAGCTTCTAAGATGGCATTCATATGTAGAATTACAATTTTTCGATCTCAAGAAATTGAAAATGAAATTGATTGGTCAAATGTAAATGAAGAAGATATAATCTATGATCAACATTATGAATCTCTATCTAGTAATCTTGGTATTTATTACAATTGGGAATTAATTAAAGGATATGACAGAATTTTGAAAACTGTTATGATAGAAAACTACAAGTGCTGTTCTTGTACATTCAACTCACATAGTATAGAAGAACTATTCAATTTAAAGGATATAGTAAGCTATAGATTGGAATTTCTTGAATCTTACAATCTGGTGTGTTTTATGAAAAGTTCATACAAGTTGTTGACTACCGTCGTTTTCGTGAGAAAGAATTCAGTGGTGGTGATGATGACATTTATAAAGATATTGATGATGTTATAAATGCTAAGTATAATATTAATTCACATAACACTGTATGTTTAATGGAAATTTTGTATTATCGTCCTGCTTATCTAATGTATAGCATTTACTGAATAAAGAAATAACTATGATTTGTTTTTCTCAATTTAGGTATAAATACCCCTTCTATCCATCCATGTAAACAATGCTAGTTAAGAAGCGAAAGAGTGTAGGTGGTGGTGGTTTGGTGAATGGTCTAATCAATAAACTTCCGTTTGAATTGCATTTACCTGGTTACCAGTATTGCGGTCCTGGTACAAAGTTGGAAAAACGACTCGCACGCGGTGACCTCGGCATTAATCAATTAGATGCTCAGTGCAAACTTCATGATATCAGTTACAGAGATTACCGAGATTTAGAAAGTAGACATAAAGCAGATAAAATTTTACAAAAAAGCTTGGGAGCGCTTTAAATCATTAGACGCAACGTTAGGTGAACGAACTGCAGCTTTAGCAGTCAGTACCATCATGAAAGCAAAGAGAAAATTGGGAATGGGGTGTAAACGTCGATCTAATATGAAGAAGAAATGCAATGGTGGAAATTTATTGCATTTACGAAAGACAATAGCTAAAAAATTAAACCTAACGGAAATTTCACAGACACAATAAAGTCAGCGCTTTCAACGGCAAAACGTGTGGTAAAAATTTAGGAGGAAAGAAAACATTAAAGTTCCTAGAGTAATTCCCTACCTAAACAAGGAGGGTTTTACCATTTCTTATTCCGTTATTCGCAGGATTATCAGCAATCGGTGCTTTAGCTGGCGGTGCATCAGGAATTGCTAAAGCAGTCAATGATGCTAAAATGCTAAAAATTGCGGAAGAGACATCGCGCCATAATCGCATGATGGAATCGGTCGCTATAGGCTCCATGAATAAGAAAGGCGGTGCACTATATCTAAAACCAAACAAATCTGGTGGTGGTGCATTATACTTAAAACCGTTTCCAAAAACTGAATAGATTACCCGAAAGACCGTTAACGGATACTGATTTAAAGAAATACTCCAAAAACGTACCGTACTTTAGGGATATTTTTATGAGAGATAGCATGCCTAAATTGCCACGGAAAAATGAATCTGGAATTATTAACTTAGATAGCCAAAGAGGACCAGGTACCCATTGGGTTTGCTACAAAAGCGTGGTAAAAGGTATGGTATTACGATAGTTTCGGTAATATTCGACCACCAAACGAAGTGATTAACTACTTTCGGGGTGTAAAATATATTATAATTACAACCAAGATCAAGAGTTTAATACAATTATTTGCGGACACCTATGCCTACAATTTTTATATAAATAATCAGCACAACATCAAATTTTCTCAGTTATGTCAATAACATTCAGTTTAGAAGGTGTTGGTAACACAGCTAGCTACAACTTCTATCCACCGATAGAGCTAGATTTGGGAAGAAATACGTTATTGGATTGGTTGGATTTTACGGCTGCAACAGCATTAGAAACATTTATGCAGGCAACGATAGATTTTATTTTAGAACAAATCCATCTCATTTGCAAGTGATTAATATTCCACACGGTGCATATGAGTTAGATGAAATTAACGATTATCTAAAATCTAAAATACCCACAGAAAAGTTTATCATTAGAGCAAACAACAATACACTTAAATGTGAGATAAACAGTTCATTTGAGATTGATTTTACTAAAGAAAATTGTATTGGCGCATGCTAGGGTTTGAGTCTAAAATATTAGAACCAAATATTTTACATACATCTGCGTTAGACATCCAAATACTTAAACACACTAATCTACACGTAGAGTGCAACATTATAAAGGGATCTTATCGAAACGGGAAACCTGCTAAAGTATTATATGAGATTGATGTTTCAGTTCCTCCAGGTTATCGTCTAGATAAAACTCCGAGCAATACTCAATATTTAGAAGTAAACACTGACATTATTAGTAATATAACAATTAATTTGACTAATCAAAAGGGTGAATTAATAGACTTTGGTGAAAGTGAACCATTCACTGTACGCTTAGAACTAAAAGAACATGGGTCTGAGAATTAATCCAGGACCAATTCCATCTTTCAAAACTCATATAAAAGACATCATCCCTACAGTAAGTCATTAATTAGTCATCAACCTTCATTGCGGTTAACATCTGCAGAGAAATACTTTTTAACGTCAATAGGTTTAAAAGTTCTCAACCACAATGGCAGAATCGTTAAACGTCTTTCAAAACGTACATTTTGATGATACTATAATTAAATCAGATATTCACACTTATCTTCCATATGGATCTTCTAAATATGGACCTTCCGAAGAAATACGAATCTTAATTCAAAGTCAAGATCTAATTACGGCTACTTATGATAGTTTTCTGTACATAGAAGGTAAACTTGAGCTCAAAAAGAAGATGAAAGAAAAGCATGCAGCTTAACCAACAATTTCCCGAACTTTCTTTTCGAAGAAATTCGTTATGAGTTAGGTGGTCAGAGAGTGGATGTTTGTAGAAATCCAGGAATAACATCTACGCTTAAAGGATATATTTCTTATACGGCAAGCAAAAGCAAAGCACTAAGTCATTTAGGATGGTCACCAAAGAATGAAGAACCATTACAAGTAGAATTCGATGAGCAAAATGGAGAAAAATCTTTACAGTATGCATACCATTGAACCACATATTTGGAATAATGGAGGATTATCGTCAGGTAATCGTGAATATGCGCCAAGAGTTGGTTTTAATTCGATCTAGAAGCGATACAAACTGTTACTATGGTGAAGTCGATGCCGCAATAACCTTAAATAAAATTCAATGGAAAGTACCGCACTTAACACTTAGTGATGCTGCGAAACTTAACTTGTTTCAAGGAATCAATAAAAATTCTATTATTACTGTTCCATTTCGACAATGGGAGTTGTATGAATTGCCTGCTTTAAAACAAGCAACCTCAGACATATGGCCAATAAAAACATCAACGCAACTGGAAAAACCACGTTGGATAATTGTTGCATTCCAACAAGGTAAAAGGTATACAAGGTCAGCAAGGGCTGGAAATTTTGATCACATTAACATCAGAAATCTTAAAGTACATCTGAATTCTGAGTATTATCCATATGAAGCAATGCATTTGAACTTCAGTGCCAACCAATATATACCTGCCTATCGCAATTTTTGAAATTTCGTTGTGATTACTATGGTGAAGATGATAAAGATGCATTATTCAACTATTCCGAATTCAAATCATGTCCAATATTTGTAATGGACTGCTCTAAACAAAATGAATCCTTAAAAACTCAACAGTGGACATCAAATTGGAAATGGAATCTCTAACACCTTTCGATAATGGAATCGTTGTATATGGTCTTATTCTCCATGATGCTATTGTACAGTACAGTCCACTCACCGGAGAAGTGAAAAATTATAATTATTATTGTAGTATAGTCTAATATATATAAATAAAGATGTTGTAATTATTCGTTTAGTTTTATTTCATCCATCAAAGATGAAAGTAGTTGCTCAGAAACAAAAACTCTCAATTCAAAATCATGACTTTGATGAAAAGTCTATTACTTCAAAACATGGTGATTTACTTCCTAATAGTATACGTGGTATTATATGCGGCCCTCCAATTGCGGTAAAACAAACGCAATGATCAGTCTGCTTACTGAAAAAATGGTTTGAAATTTAAACATGTATACGTATACTCTAAGTCATTGAATCAAAACAAGTACAAACTTTTACAGGAAATCTTACTTCCAATGAAGGACATAGGTTACTTTACCTTCAGCGACAATCAAGATGTGATTGAGCCTAATTGTGCAAAATCAAACTCTATTTTTATTTTCGATGATATCGCTTGTGAAAAGCAAAATAATATAAGAGCATATTTTTCTATGGGTAGGCATAACGATATTGACTGTTTCTATTTGAGTCAAACTTACAGTAAAATTCCAAAGCAATTAATTCGTGATAATGCGAATCTAATTATATTATTTGAGCAAGATGAATTAAACTTAAAACATGCGTATGAGGATCATATAAGTCCCACCATAAGCATGAAATTGTTTCGGGACATGTGTTCAAAGTGCTGGGTAGATCCGTTTGGTTTCATGGTCATAAACAAGGATGCTGAAGTTAATAATGGTCGCTATAGGAAAGGATTTGATGAATATATAATACCTTAAACTGGTTTCAGTAGTAACTGATCTGTTTAGGTATTAACAGCTATCTGTTTAGTGTAAACAGCTACCTGTTCAAGGTGAACCGGTACCTGTTTGTCGCAACAGCTACCTGTTCATGGTAAACGGGTACCTGTTCATTAAATCCGTTTTGGTATATAAGGCGAATATATATATAATACCTTAAACCGCATTCAGCAGTTTAGTAGTAACTGATCTGTTTAGGTATTAGCAGCTATCTGTTTAGTGTAAACAGCTACCTGTTCAAGGTGAACCTGGTACCTGTTTGTCGCAATGGACAACAAGGAGAGGATATTAAAGAAAAAATTATTCAGGCTCGTAAAATAATACGGCAGAAGTATAACAGTATTAAGACTGCTCGCATTGATAATGAAAGAACATTCGAAAGTACTTATAAGCCTTTAATAGAACCTCTAACTGAAATAGTAAATAAAATCGATAAAAAAACACCTAAAAAGGAGGAGGAGGTCATTGATGTTAAACCTAAAAAACCACCCGTATTGATATTTCCAAGAAAGCACGCCACTATCCCCACTAGTCCGCTAGCTCAAGTTCAATGGACCCCACGTCTCACTCCATTAGGTGATTCAAGTAAGGGTGCTACTAGTCCACTAGCTCAGCTTCCGTTTTTTCGAAGAAATCCTCCCCAAGTCTTCCATCTTTCTTGGAAACATCAGTCATGGGGAGATTAATACTGGGGAGGAAGAAGAAGAACTGTCTAGTATCGTAGATGATTCCCATAATGAACCCATCTCGGAAGAATTTCTCGAGCAGTACAATGAATTGCCGCGTATATATGTTGAACGTATTTTGAAGAATGCTGAAGGTGATATTGATCATACGTATGGAGTCCACTATGATACCAAAACTGATAAATGGACAATTGGTAATACACCCATCACAATTAAAGGAGACGATATAATTATTAAAGGTGTCACGTATAAAGGGACTCCAGGATTATATGATCTGCTTATTATGAATGAACCCGACTTAAGTCTAGTAAAGTCAACAGATAGAAAAAATATAGAACTATTTTAGAGGCTACGAATGTAGTAAGGCGAGATTATGACATAAGTGCACAGATTCGAGGAAGCCGCAGCAAAAGTATACACAAATAATCAAACCCTTGCTGTCATCATCACCCACCACAACCAAGGGAGGAGGTGGAGCTATATTTTTAAGGAATTAACAAACAGACCCATTGAATATAAATATTGGAATGATATACATGAACTAATTCGTGATCTGGAAGTATTGTGGGCAGAAAATTAGGGAAACACAGGTGTTGTAAATGACATAATATCAATTGTAGAAGAACTATATGAAGATGGATACATTGAAAACCGAACAACCGCTTTTAAACAATATAAATGAGAATGCATTGATGTCGACATGTCACAACTAAAATGCCCTTGACAAATTTGGACGTTCATATGTCCAGTATCAATTAAAGAAACTAGCCCCTCAGTTTAAACAGATTGATGCTAATCAATTTGATATTGAGAATAAGAGACTCAGCAATGTGGCCAATCCCATAGATCCTCAAGATGTCATCACTAGGCAATATTATGTATCAACAAGGTTCGATTTGGATGGAAATCGTTTGACACAGTTGGTGACCCTGAAGAAGATGGTGATGCTATAAATAAAGGATACCTTGATTTCTGTTTACAAGCAGTTCGGAACACTTTAAAGGAAACGCCAACGCTTATCTAGCGCTGGAGGAAAAACTACATCAACTTAAAGAAATTGTGAATAAATTAGCACCATGTCCAAATTACAACTCGTCAACGAATTGCACAAACCTGCATGAAAAATTTTAAACGAAGGCGAACAATAATTAGAGGTTTTGATGATCTTTGGCAAGCAGATTTAGCTGAATTTAACACATATGCCAAACAAAATAAGGGTTATAAGTATATATTAGTGGTCATCGACTGTTTTTCGAAATACTTATGGACTAAAGGATTAAAAACGAAAACAGGTCAAGAAGTTACCAAGGCCATGCAAACAATCTTTGAAAAAGGTCGGAAACCTACCAATTTGCAGACAGATGCAGGAAAAGAATTCTACAATGCGCATTTTACTAAACTAATGCATCGTTATGGAGTCAATCATTACTCTACCTATAGCACAAAGAAGGCTGCAATTGCTGAACGTGTTATCAGAACCATTAAAGGTGCTCTATATAAGTCATTCAGCCTGCAAGGTAAATATAAATGGATTGATACAATTGATACCATAACGATGGATTATAACAATCGTAAGCATAGAACTATTAGAATGAAGCCCAAAGATGTTGGTAATCATACAAAGCTAGAGGCTTACACTAACATAAAAATATTCGATGGGAATCGATATTCTGTGGGTGACATAGTACGAATCAGTAAATTTAAAATATTTTCGCCAAAGGATACACACCCAATTGGTCTAGTGAACTATTTAAGATTGTGAAAGTTTGCATTACTAACCCCACTACGTACATGCTTGAAGACATGAAGGAAATCCTGTACTGGGAGGGTTTTATGAACATGAATTACAAAAACAAAGTATCCTGATGTATATCTAGTAGAAAAGTGCTTCGCTCCAAGAATAATAAGTTATTCGTAAAATGGTGGGGATTGGATGAAAGATCATGGATCAATAAGGATGATATTGTTTTATAACATTTAACCTGTACTTTGTGAAACAAATTACTTATATTAGTTATATATATAGTTTGTAGAAAAGGATGTAGCTCTTAGATGAAATAAAACACACACAAAATAATAGTATTTTATTTTTTAAATATTACATTTATTTTAAAATTTCATTATCTTATAAAGTGAACCTAAAGTACTTATATAATCACTTAAATTACTGGATGGCCATATACCCGAATCTGGCCCACACCTCCATCCCAAACAGGAATTTGAATTTGTTTCACCTTTATTGATGTTGTCTAGTATCCAGTAATAAATTTTGTGGTGCTCATCGTTTTCCCACGGTTGAAACTTATAGTTGATATTTTGTTCTAATAATATTTCAATCAAAATATCGAGGCACTTGTAGTTAGCATAATATGTCGATTTCTCAATACATTCAGTTATAATAAATACAGTGTCCTTGTAAGCAATATTTTCTAACGTAGATTTAACATTTGTTGAATCATGAACCCTTAATAAATCATATAGATACATTTTAAGCGGTATGTCACCAAGTACACTCATATCGTCTAAGATCCTATCTACTTTATCAAAAGTTAATGAATTGTAGCCTTTATCGGTACACAATTTCATAAAACTTTTAATGGTATCGTCTAATTTAATTTTTTATCAAATAATGTCCTAATAATAATTTCATTTGCACACTTTGAGTTTATAGCACACCAGTAAAAACACTCATCGGGAATAACAATATTTGTAATATATTCAGTATAAATGTATAGTTTTCAGGAGAGGTCAAAGAACGCTTCAGGTACTTTTTGTATATTTGATCACTACTGCACTGCAGCTCTTCCTGCAAGTTGACTTGAAGACTGCTCATTGTTTACTGAAAGTTATACCCCATGGTCTAGTATCAGTGAAATCAAAATTTACTAAGCGTTTATCGTCATAAGGATTGAGTATGACTTTATTTTGTTTAATGGTAAACACATCATGTTTCTTTGACCTTATGAGATGTTGATAGCGCCTTATTACGCTACTCTCAAGCAGGACCTGTTTATAATCATTAATCGTGATCTGCCTCACGCTTGCTTGCGTAGAACCCTTTGATTTTTTTACAACCTTTTCATCAACCGTGTAAGCATACATTTTTGCACGAAGTCCTACAAATTCAACCATAATTTCGCCATGGTTTTCATCTTTCATTAAGCCGGGGACCTTTTGTTTACTAATGGAGTCCAAAGATGTTGTCGGACTATAATCAGATGTATCGAATTTATCAATGTCCTCTTTAATACATTGATAGATATCGGGAACCGAAAAGGCGTATATGAGACTATCCGTATCCGTGTACAAGAGCTTAGCATTATTATGGAACTTGGGTAGCGTGTAGCCGTAATGAAAATTATATAAAAAAGTTTTTGAAACGTCTAAAACACTGAATCCTGCATATATAGGTTTATTGAAATATACTTCAAGCTTATTCATTTGAATGATAAGCATATCATTGTCAAATATTGTACAACTATGAAAATTTGGTTTTGATATGTAAGCACGAGCACCATAGCGACCCTCCCATTTCGTTACTAGCCGTATGTCCTTATGTTTACGTACATTTTCCATCAGCTTCCGAAAACACTATTAATCATTAATTTATAGAAATTTTTATCGAATTCATTTTGAGATTGCTGACGCATTGTATTTAAATCTATATATTTTTTAACCACGGAGACTGTTTAAAACGTAATATACGGTGTACTTTTACCAACTTCAATCCATATTTTAAATATACTTTAAATTTCTGTAATGAATTACATAATTACGTTTTGGATACAAGGTAAGCAGTAATTTTTCATTTTGGAATCAGACGCGGTGGAACCATATGTTCGGGTGCTAGGGTAGATCACTTGACTCTCATGTAATTCTATAGGATAGTCTAAATCACACTCGACTATATAACCAATTTCCGAATCATCAGGATGGTTTATTACATCTAAAGTTTCAAAATTAGCTTCATCAACAAAAGAAAAATCGCCAAATGGTAGAAATTCTGACATGGTGGCTCCATATAAATTATTCACGTCGTAGTACATTAAATACACACTTTCAGAGGTAGGATCAAATTTTTCCTCCATGTACTTATTGTTAGCTTTAGCATACCGATTTGAACATTGAGCTACACCACCTCTAATCCTCTTTCAATAAACATTAACATATCAATGTCTGTAAATAATTCTAACTTTACTTGTGTAATTTTAAGCATAGCATCGAATGCTAAACCGGGAGCTGTATAATAGTGCAGAGGATCAAGCTCGTAAGTACTTATACAAGTTTGCCGAAAGTTCTCGAAAATATCCGCTAAAAGTAGAACGTCTGTTTTAGATACAAACTGAGTATTCCCTAACGATTTAATACTAAATTTGTTCCAAACGTTAACCGCATGCTCAAAACTCTCATCACTGATTCCCTCATTATTAAGATGACTGAAAAATGCTTCTTTAGGAGGGAGCGTGGTCTCGTTTAATTTCTCCCAGTATCAATATACTCATAAGGAAACACACCTTTGCGAACTAGTAAAGAAAATTCTTCATTGTTACATTAGCTGGTAATAACTTTTTACTATTTTCCAAATAGTTTGATAACTTTTCAATACTACTACTCATAAATCTGAAAGAGTCAATAAATCTAAACTTAATTTTACTACCTTCTATTACTTTTGTGAAAGAGATATATCTTTCTTTGTTTATGGGTAGGAGTGAAATCGTAGGAATAGTAGCCAATTCTCTAATGACGAAATGGCTATCATAACCTGACAAATTATGAAACACAACCGGTAAGATGTGAGAGTCTTTATAGTTTAGGTTACAATTCTGATGTGATGCTCCTCGAAATGCTCCGGTGAAATGGTTATGGTCTCTGACCTTTATATCATTATCTGTAAATGGTTTTTCGCAAATGTGACAGATCAGTGCTTTCAAAGTGTTCAACCTGATTGGGAGTTAAAGTACCCATAGGAATTATTTTATTAATGATTTCGGTGCTCCAATGTGCAATACTTTGAAGCTCTTTAACAAACCATTGAATGCAATCATTTCCTCTATAAAGCCTAAATCGAGATAAAGAATCATTGTATGAACACTTTAAGTAGTAAGCAATGCTAAAGGGTATATGTTTGGAATGAAATAGAGTATTACCCCAAGTGATGTTAAATTTGTACACTTTTCTAAAATACTTTCTAAATCCGCATAAATTACAAACGGTGCCTTTTCCTGAAATGCGAAATTTTTGAACTGAGAACATCTCCGCTTCG
Source organism: Vesta saturnalis (assembly GCA_036346205.1). Classification (NCBI taxonomy): domain Eukaryota; kingdom Metazoa; phylum Arthropoda; class Insecta; order Coleoptera; family Lampyridae; genus Vesta; species Vesta saturnalis. The sequence continues at coordinate 170,590 of JARFJB010000206.1, read as the reverse complement.
GTAGGCATCCTGACTGAACATTGATTAAGTTGATGGCAGAGAGTGACATGTTTTTGTAGAAGGTGATCTGAAGAAAAGTGATTCAAGCATTGATAACAAATAAACTTCTTGTGCCCCTACTCGATAGTTGTTTAGAAAAAGAGCTGACATATTTTTAATCCACGCGAAATGATAAACAGTATAATTTTTGTATTAATAGCATCAGCAGTAGAACCCGCAGAATGATAATTAGGCGAAAGTACTAAAAGATTTATAGGTTCCTGACACTATTTTCTTGATTTACACTTAATACTAGCGGTAATACACCTTTCCCTGAATACAAAACAAATTAATGGAGAGGTTGTTTAATTTTTCAAATTTTTTACATCATCTATTTTAATGGGAAAGGAAATTGAACCATAATTCAAAACATCTCTAAAATGAGGATAACTGTAAACTCTATCTGAATGAAGTTGCACTGGGTATAATGCCGAAACAACGGCCCACAGGAAGCAGTACTCGTCATCGTTCTTAACATTCACTACCGCATGCTTTACTGCTATGAAGTAAGGAACTTTAACGTAAGTCGAAAGGCCACCTCTAAATGGAGTATAGCTATTAATATTCACCTTTAAATGTAAAACTTCATGTAATGCCCAACCAGAATCCTTTCGGAAAACTCCTCTAACTTTTTTGTAATTTGTAATAAACGTTATTGTTATACCACTCACGCAAATTGGTGGTAATATCGATGACATAATTTTTATGGCAAATGTCTTCAACTCAATAACATGATTTTGAGGTTGCATGAAATTGCAGACTAAAATGACATTGACCTTTAGCATCGTTTGTCTTAGCATTACTTTAACCTTTCGCGCAAAACTATTGTATGCATTTTGTAAAAAATAAGAGGGTCCTTGATGTTTGCTATATTGACTATAATTCCAGTAAGTAACCTACCATTGAAACATGAATCTAGAGAGTACCAACTTAATTTGCGTGTACGCTTTTTAGTAACATTTCCACTACCTGTTTTCTCTGAAGCGCTCTTTAACTGTTTAACTCTTATAAGATAACACTTTAGCAATGATAAATTACTTTCGAGTTTAAGCAAATTTTCGCATGTCTCTAAATAAATTTTATTTTGAATTATATCTGCAATAGCTTAATATTAGTGTTAATTATACGGATGTGCCTTACAAATTCATTTTGGGTTTTCAACAATGGAATAATATTTTGTTAAATTAACAATATCACTACTGTTGGGTATACCGTTACTCATAGTTACCTTCAAAACTGTATCCAACACTGCAAGAAAATATGAAGCACACGATTATATAGTAATGGAAACAAATATTATATTTATTTGATATGTAAAATTAAAAATTTAAGTAACTATAGAAGTACTTTAGGTATACAATTGCAATTTAGTGAGTGCAATATACTGACTGGTACAAAACTGCTCTTTATCTCCTTATATAGTAATATAAACCCAGCATTCAAGGTCAAAACTGCTTATAACTTGTTGCAAGAGCTTCAGTGCATAGATTGCATTTTGTAGCGTTTACTGGGAACATATATTAACCTTGACATCAATACTGTTCTCATGACTCATGCTGCATCACCTTTGCTTGCTCAGGTCATTGTACTAACCACTTCCACTTGTTATCAATTTTGTTAACGTTAACAGATCTATGTGTATATAACGTTAAAGTTTTAATTGAATACTCATTAATTATTCACCATTAGTAATGGCTTCATCCAGTAAACGATCTAAACTTTCACTAAAAAGACAGGCAAAACCTTGTATTTTACATGATGTTTTGGTGCGCCCATCAAATAACACCGCACAACTAGCACCCTTCAAAGAGACCATCCCCATCATAAATAACATGACGCAACCAGCACCTTCGAAGAGAGCATCCCCATCATCTCCATCAGGGATAGTGATGTAGGATGAATTTTGAAGTATTTGAGAGGTATGTACAATTTTAATTAATTAATATTATAGTTTTCATTAATTCATAGAAATTTTTAGTACAAATAAAATTATTCATTTTTCAGCATAACACCAGCAACCACGGTTATAGCAACACCCCCACAACCACCACCTTGCGAAACCTGCAATATGGAGGAAAAATTTGACTCTTATAGAAGGGCACCTCACACAGCAGGATTATGAGCACGATCCACCGACCCTTCAAGCCTTTAGGGAAACAAGTATTCGGTGGTTGCGAAAGCTTCACAATGACTATTTGAATAGTGAGGTGGTGGGGTGGAGCGAGCGGAAAAACTGGATAAAGAACTGAAGGAGGCTAATCAATATTTAGAGTGTGGGGCAAAATATACTAAAGACTGAAAATATATTTTACGTTGGAAGGGATGGATGTGTGATGTTTTTGTGGAATTTATTGTATCTTTTCATTATACAAAAAAATGTAAATTGTTTTATATTTTTATTATTTTTCATGAATTATTCCCATTATCCAAAAAAATTTTACTACAGCTAAAAAATTTGAGTGATAGTCCAAGTTGCGCTAGAAAAGTGAAATTAAAAACATCTGAAGTCTGACTTACTCATGCATAAATTTCTGCATCAAAGTAAAGCAGTCCTTTTGCAAATTTTAATTGCATGTGGTTACAAATTTTAACTTATAATAAGTTAAGGAAATAATTGAATTTGAGTAAGTGCTGAATACAAAATGTTAATTTCAATTAATTTTGTAATTATAGGAAATAATAACTTAAAAATACACTAAGAAGGTTATTGCAAAATATCATATATAAAGCATATATAAAGCATATAAAGAATAAAAGAAAGTGTGAAAATATAATACAGTTAAAAGAAAGCTTGTTAAATAAAAGTTAAAACAGTTCTCAAATGCATGTAAATCTGAAAACTTTACAGCATGTATTTATGCAACACAAATGACACAATTGCATTCATATATTTTTACAAATCCTGTTTAAAAGTTGTAATGTAAATTGATGACATAGAAATAGAATGTTCGCTAAATGCTTTACAGCAAAAACTGCGTTCATTATCCTACAATGATTATTAACGCTGCACCGAAAATTACAAGTCATGTTTTAAGTGTTGTTTTAAAATTGAATTTGGTAATTTAAAGAGCATTTAGATACATTAAATGGATAAATGGCATGCATATGTTTCTTCTGAGCTTACGTAAGTACAAAAGGTGTGTTTTAAGTGCTTTTGTTGTTTCAAAATGGAATTGGGCAATTTAAGTGTAATTTTTCATATTTTAAAAATTATTACATCAAATGATAGATTACCACTTCTACAACACAACTGCGTTGAAAAAAATTTTTTTTTCGGAATTGGAAAATTTAAATTTTTAAGAGCGCATTTTTCTAGGACTTTACTAACCCCTTCCCCACATCCTCCTACACCCTGCCCCGGAGGACGTCCTCGTCGACTCGTTTTTATCTCTTTCCATAGATATGTACATACATCTTTTCTTACATCACACACTTTCAAACATACATCACTTTCGTAGTTCAAGTACATGTCTATCGTTTACACAACAAAATTAATTATGCATTCCATTCTAGTACAGTACTTGAATATCATATTACAAACCATACTTATAATACTACATGGATGCATTTTTGCAATTGCATGCTTTTACTCATTACGAGTACAATCCATTTAAGTTGAATTGTAATTATTATATATATGTAAGATGTCTAAAGATTCATTGTGAGCGTTATTATTACTTTATTTCTTGTAAAATCGTTAAAATCTATTTTAGAAAAACCGTAACAAATAGTTTACAAATTAGTTACACTATTATTTTTTTATCATATTTCATATTGGTGCTTGATTTATTTGGGAAAAATGCATTCTAATAGTAAAAGAGGACCTTCAATTTTTTCCTAATTTTTTAGTTCTATCTTTGGCGCTCTTACTTATTGGATATATAGGAAATTCAGAATTTTTGGGTAAAGGATTATCGAGTTGTGATTTATTAAGCAATTTCAGTAGTACTTTCATTGCTAACATGAATTGTTCCATCACATTTTTTTTATCACATTTTTTTTTTGTGTTTTCAAATTTTGGAAACTGCTATAATTGGCGCTCTTACTTATTGGGTATATATACGAAAATTCAGAATTTTTGGGTAAAGGATTATCGAGTTGTGATTTATTAAGCAATTTCAGTAGTACTTTAATTCAACATGAATTGTTTCATCACATTTTTTTATCACATTTTTTTTGTGTTTTCAAATTTTGAAACTGCTATAATTGGCGCTCTTACTTATTGGGTATATATGAAAATTCAGAATTTTTGGGTAAAGGATTATCGAGTTGTGATTTTTGCGATTAACAACGTTCAATTACATATCAAAACTACAAACTTTGTCATTAATCATTGAAAATTTTTTTCACATTTTTTAGTTTTGAGAATTTTTGGACTGCTACCTATTGCGCTCTTACTTGTTTAGTATACATGCCAAAATTGGAATTTTTGGGTAAAGGATTAGTGATTTATAAATAAATATAAATATATAAAGTTTATGTGTCATTTCTTCCTAATAATTTGTATAATTTAAGTCATGATAAGAAACTCGTTTAATATATATATTTCTATATAATTCAATTAAAACCAAACAGAAATTTCACTTTTTCTTTCTTCTATGCCTACACACACACCTTTATTTTTTCAAATGAAGTGCCTTTTCCTTATGCAATATAACATACATGTAATTACTTATTTACTAAAGCACCTTTTCATGGCACATTCACTGAAGTTGCATCATTTTCTTTTTTAGCTCAACAGCTCTAAATCTACCTCAATTTTTTATTTCCTTGATTAACACCTCGAGCCTTTTCTTTCTCTCATCAATACTTAATAATTCTTTTTTCTCTCCTTATCAATCTTATTACTTTCACCATTTCTAGCAATGAAAAGTTTACTGAATCATGCAATCACGGAGAAGCCTTTTATTATAAACATGCATCCTTTCAAAACTGCTAACCTCCTCAAAAACTTTCAGATTTCTAAGAATGATTACCTTGCAACTTTTTTTTAGCTTTTCACCTTGATCTTTTATATTTCTAAGAAACCACCGTAAGTCAATAACCTTTGACCTTCAAAACTATTTTGATTTATGATTACCTTGCAACTTTTTAGCTTTGACCTTGACCAACTACATTTTAAATCTCCCGCTTAAAGTTCGACCTTGAAAGAGCTCCAAAAGCCTGATTTCACCACCAGAGGGCGAGTGACTAAAAATTTAAATCCCCACCACAAGCTTTGAGACGTGGAGGCGTTCTGGCATAACGAGAAAACTCACTTGACCTTGAAATAAACCCCATAAGAACGGTGACCTTGAACTGGTCCAGGATCGGCCTTTATGTCTACTGATGGCCTCGAGCAAAAAACTTTGACCTTGAGGCGTCGGCTGAATTTTTTAAACAATGGGTCGCCTTGAAAATTGATTTCTCAGAGTTGAGCCTGAAATGGTGGGGTTAGCTGGAGATTGATCTAGATAACAATGTATTTTTAGGAATTATGACCCTAACGGCTTCTGTTCTTTTCTCAGATGTATGCCCTTGAAAATTGTAAGCAGTATTTGACCTTCAAGCGTCGGCTTAATTGCTTGAACAATCTATTTTAGGAATTATGACCCTAACTCGTCCAAAATAATGAATCGTCTTTGTTCTTTTCTCAGAGGTGTGAAATTCAAAATTATAAGCCTAGACTTTGACCGATAAGCGTTAGCTGAAGTGCTTGAACAATGGATCGCCTTTTGTTATTGAAAATCCGTTTGTCAGAATTGAGCATGAAATGGTGGGGGTAGCTGGAAATTGATCTAGATGACAATCTACTTTTATGAATTATGACCCTAGCTCGGCCAAAATAATAATGGCTTTGTTCTTTTCTTAGAGGTGTGATCTTGAAAATTGGAAACATTACGCAGAATTGTGCCCGAAATGTCGGGTGAGGCTGAAAATTGATCTAGACAACAATCCATTTTTAGGAGTTATGACCCTAACTCGACCAGAACAATGAATCGTATTTGTTTTTTTATCAGAGGTGTGACGTTGAAATGTGGAGAAACGGCTACCAGTGTAGCGAAACAGATCCGGTGTTTTGGGAATCTGCTCCTCTGTTTTGGGAAAAGGATCTGGTTCTTCGGAAACGTACCTCATCCTGGTGGTTTAGGGCCGTAGTATGGACCCACCTAAGCATAACTCTTTTATTAAAATTTAGTCAATAGAAGAACTTTGAATCACAATTGAGGTGTGAGATATGATGCGCAAAGCCAGCAGCTTATTTTTGGCCTGAACCACTTGACTACCTATAGGTCAATGAACTTTGCTAAGGGGGGGCGTAACCTGGAAACATTGAAAAGGTCAATGAGGCTTGCCTACTATCATAGACTATAATCTGTAATACGATACCCCAGCAAGTGGCCTTGAGAGGAGTTGTAACAACTACAATAACAACTTGGCTCATGCAAGGACTGGTGACATTGAAAACCTCACCCTGAAAGGTAGAATGCCCCGTACCTTGAAAAGTATTTAATACCCCTGACCTTGAGCACTGCAATTAATACACAAACACATGACCTCGGTCAAATTCTAAGAATTGTCTGGTGCCCTTGACTGGTGCAGGGAACGTGACCTTGAAAAACCTTGTATTTTGACATATGTCTGACCATGACCTTGAAAACCATGCGCTTCGATGCAGAGAGATGCAATTGCCTTTGACTTTGAAAACCCTGCACTCGGACGTGGACAATCTGGACCTTGGGAAATATACTTCGATGCAGGCAATGTGTATGATGACCTTGACCAAGAAACCAATGACCTTGATGTTCACATTCTGTACGGAAAGATGTATTACTATTATCATCAATGGTGAGTTAGAAGTGGGGTAGTATATATACTCGCACACACGCTCATACGTACACACGCACACACGCACACACGCAGACACACGCCCACAAGCACATACGTAGACACGCACACACGCACACACGTATACACGCACGCACGAAAACACGCGCGCACGAAAGCACAAGCGCACACACGGACACACGATCACACGCTCACGCTCACACGCACACGCTCACATGCCCATGCTCACACGCACACGTGCACACGCGCTCACTCGTGCACACGCGTACACACAGAAACGCACACACGCAGACACGCACATACGCACGCACGCAATCATGCACACACGCAGACGTAGACACGGAAACACACACGCACTCACGCACGCTCGCGCGCACGCACACACACACGCACACACGCACACACACGCACACGCAACACTCACATACGCACACAAACAAACAAACAAAAAAATAAACAAACACACAAACCAACAAACAAACAAGCAAACAAACTAACAATCAAACAAACAAAAAACAAACAAACAAACAAACACACAAACAAACAAACAAACAAACAAACAAACAAATAAACAAACAACCTAGCAAACAAACAATCTGTCAATCAAACAAACAAAAGACAAACAGACAAACAAACAAACAAACACACAAACACACACAAACAAACAAACAAACAATCAAACAAACAAACAAAAGACAAACAAACAAACAAACAAACTCACAAACAAACACACAAACCAACCAAACAAACAAACAAACAAATAAACAAACAAACAATCAATCAATCAAACAAACAAAAGACAAACAGACAAACAAACAAACAAACACACAAACACACACACAAACAAACAAACATAGATACACAGATACATACAAACAAACATAGAAACAAACAAACATGCAAACGGAAATACAAACAAACAAACAAGCAAACAGAAATACAAACAAACAAACAAATAAACAAACAAACAAACAAACAAAGAAACAAACAAACAAACAAACAAACAAACATACAAACGACACGTTTGGCCAATCCTTCTCAAAGTTAATAAGTCGATTTAGCGATTGCAAGAAAAAGTCAATTTAATAACCTTCTACACCCTAACCACATATGTACAGGGTGTCCCAACGATAGAGTAAAGTAAGCTTATGCTTAACTAGAATTATTTGTGTAAATATTGTATGGACCATGGGGTAGAGGTAAGAAGTGTGCATTTTTTTAAAATATTGGAAGTTATACAGGGTGTGCCAGAAAAGCAGGACGTGAAAAAGTATAATTTTTTTAAAGAGAACACCCCGTATTTGATTTTAGTTTTTAATTCTACGTGTCCATACAAACATATTTTGTCATACAAAAGATTGGCTGAAAGTTTTTAGTTCTTGAGATATTCGCGTTTAAAGATTATTATGGTCATTTTCGTGGGGTTGATGAATGGGCAATTGTTCCGTTATTTCACAATAAAAAAAATTGATATTTCGTGTGAAAATGAGTGATATTATACTAACGTTTAGACCGAGTAGTATTTCTAATTTTCTCAACAGGGTGTTTGTTATAACCATTCAAATTTGAAAATTCTCAAATTAAAAAAAAATCAGTTTTTTTTAATTGCACACCCTATATATTTTTATTTCATTTTATTCGGGATTAAAAAATCTATCATTTTTGTTAAATATATCCTATATCTATTTTTGATAGTTTTCGAGAAATTTCGATTTTTCTCACTAGCCACGTTACATACGATACTATAACATTATTGTGGATCGTGGTAGCCATGGAAAACAATTGCGACGAAATAAAACAAACCACCTAAGCGAGAATATTAACAGTTTTATTAATGAGAACAGTAATTCAATAATTATTCAACATTGCGTCTTAGTAAATGCTCAAATAGACTGCCTTCTTGCTGAATACACATATTGAGCCTTTTCTCATGTTCTGTCTCACTTCGGATAACATAAGAGGGTCACTGTGCGACAAGCTTCGAATTCTATTTTTATGTCCTCCCTTGTTGTAGGTTTAATAATATACACCCGATCTTTTATGTATCCCCATAGGAAAAATCCAGTGGAGTTAAATCGCATGACCTGGGTGGCCATAATATAAAGCCATTACGTCCTATCCATTTCTCCGGGTATTGCTGGTTCAAGAATTCCCTTACGTCCCGATAAAATGTGGAGGTGCACCATCCTGTTGCAACCACATATTTAGTCGTCCTTCTAAATTGATATCCTCAAGTAACACAGGCAATTCTTCACGTAAGAAATGCAAATAGCTGGCCCGTTAATGGATCATCAAAAAAATAGGGACCGATAATTTGGTCATTAAGTATACTACACCACACATTTAGTGGCCAATGATTTTGGTTTTGAACTTATCAATGGCGTAATAGTGCATATTATGCCGATTTACAGCCCCATTACTTTTAAACATCGCCTCATCGGAAAACATTATGGAGCACAAAAAGTTGTTATTTAATTGCAGCCGTTGATTAATGATATTGCAGAATTCAATTCGTCTTGCAAAATCCTCTTCCCGCAATTCTTGATGAAGCTCAATGTGATAGGGATGGTACTTATACTTCAGCGTTGTTCGATTCACGTTTGATTTGGAGGTATCACATATCGTCGCTAATGTTCTAGAACTCACTTGGGGATTTTCTTAAATATTTAATAATATTCCAAGTTCTTTTTCTTCATTAGCTGCCCTTTATTAACAACTTTACGTTTGAAGTATTTAACACTACCGCTAGAATCAAATCTATCCATCAAATTTTCCAATCCAACAGTAGTAGGTATTCGACGTTCAGGATATTTCATTTTGTAGATTCGTTGTGCCAATAAAGGGTTTTTTCAGCCTCGCCCAACACGTATATCATATCAATTAATTCATTTGTCGAATAATCCATAATTGGTACAAGAATTGATAACAAGTTAAATGCGAAAACGACAAATTTAATATGTGTTTATTTTGACAAGTAGGAAACCTTTGTATCTTAGTAACGCAATTATTATTTTCCATGGCTACCAAGATCCATGCAATGCAATGTTATCGAAAATAAAGTAGCTAGTGTGAAAAATCGAAATTACTCGAAAACTATCAAAGATAGATATAGGATATATTTGACAAAATGATAGATTTTTAATCCCGAATAAAATGAAATAAAAATATATAGGTGTGCAATTAAAAAACTGATTTTTTTAATTTGAGAATTTTCAAATTTGAATGGTTATAACAAACACCCTGTTGAGAAAATTAGAAATACTACTCGGTCTAAACGTTAGTATAATATCACTCATTTTCACACGAAATATCAATTTTTTTATTGTGAAATAACGGAACAATTGCCCATTCATCAACCCCACGAAAATGACCATAATAATCTTTAAACGCGAATATCTCAAGAACTAAAACTTTCAGCCAATCTTTTGTATGAGAAAATATGTTTGTATGGATACGTAGAATTAAAAACTAAAATCAAATACGGGGTGTTCTATTTAAAAAAATCATACTTTTTCACGTCCTGCTTTTCTGGCACACCCTGTATAACTTCCAATATTTTAAAAAAATGCACACTTCTTACCTCTACCCCATGGTCCATACAATATTTACACAAATAATTCTAGTTAAGCATAAACTTACTTTACTCTATCGTTGGGACACCCTGTATATGTAGGTTGGACGGTAAAAAGTGTGTCTATCAAGCTGTGATTCAAAGGGTGTTACATTTTCAGTAGTCTTGGTCTTCCTGACTTATATTATAAATCCCATGGTCTTAATTACGACAGCCATCGGTTAAACTGCTATTATACCCACCCTTCTTCGTAAAATCGGTTTTATGAGCAATAATTTGTTTGGCCTGACTAGAAGTAGGCTATTTGTTCAGAACAATTCAGTTCTATCCGGAAAAACTATTTCTTGAAGTGTATCTTGCTTTTTGATAACCAAACATGCGTATTACAATTAGTTAATTACGTCTGCCATAACATGTGTTTGTCATTTTTAGTGCTATATGAATGGAAGGCATGAACTAATATTTAAATTCAACGTAAATTTATTATAATTTGTTTGGTAACACAACAGTTGTATCATTCTGGAAAACACAATTTGATAAGGGTGATTATATAGGTTTCGTTTACCATGCAAATTATTTTGTTAGGTAAGCTAAAAATTTTGCTAACAAACTATCTAAATAATACATATTCATGCCTTTTGTGTTAATTTTAAATTCACAGTCATTTTCAAAAATTTATAGATCCAAATATTAGTTGTTCTAAGTGAGTAATTACTTACTATAAGGTAGCATGTACACATTTTTTATTTTACTGTAAATATGGATATGATTTATTTTTGACTTAGATAAGAAATAGAACCAAGATTTTCTTATGAAATAAGAAGTTAAGCGTAATTTTGTATAATTTATTATCGTATTTTTTATATTTTAATTATTCTTCATGGTCACTGTAAAGTATAAAAGGAACACATATTTTGAGTAAATGCAATCTGACTACTTTCGTCAAAATGAAAACTACTATAATTTTGCTTTTGCTTTTTTCTTTTGTTGTGTTAATGCAGCCCCTAACAAAGAACTAGGTGAGTAAATTATTACTATTATCAAAATAATCTACTTCAGTATAATAATGCTACATATCCTATCGGGTATTTCTTTAGCGAAAAATTTTTGCCATTATACAATAAAACCATAATCACTCAGTTTGAATCGTGTTCATTTTAATAGAAAGGGCATGGAATATGAAATTTTGTCTTAGTAAAAGTTTATGTCCGTAGATATTGTACCCGTTGTAGTGCTTGTAATACAGGGACATCTTAAATAACAGATTTCCATTATACTAACCAAAAAATTAATAAAATGAACTACTTTCAAATTTTAGGCATCAATACCTATGCTTAGTTCCAACTCACTTGTTATTCTTCATATGCCACTTTCACCTTTAACTTAGTCAAGCGAATGCATTTGCATTAGTGCATGGATTCAATTATTTAACGTGCATGTCCGGATGTTTCATTAAAAAATACTAGATTTTTAGATGTGTACACAGTGTGATAACTTTGTGTCTTCTGGTTGTAGATGTAAGGGCACAGTTGCAATCAAGAGGGCCAATACAAATTTTAACAGCTCTATTACAATGTTTGTTAAACAATTTAAGCGCATTAAGTCCTGAGAAGCTACAAGAACTTATTAATAAGTTGTTAGCAGCAATCGTTGGCAGTACAGCGTGTCCTTCCACAGGTACAGGAGCATTGGATATTGCCACCAACCTTATAAGGTGCATACTTACTAATTTAAGTACGTTCAGCACATCTCAAATATCTGCGATACTTACATATTTACAAAGTTTAGTTGGTAATGTTAGTGGCCTAGGTGAATGTTTATTGAAAACATTGTGTGGAGGTCTCTGCGGGTTTTTCCAGATTGGAGTTATTGACCTTTGCAAAATTTTGTCAGATTGTGGTTTCAGTGTAATAACAAATATTATCACAAATGCCTCTATATTCCTTTGTAATTCGCTAGGGTAACTGTAAAAAACTAACGATTTGTGCACTTCTATCTGTATTTTGTGAAATTAAAAGCGTGATTCTGTATATATAAATATTGTAGTAAACGAACATTTAAAAATTTTTTTTCATTTATACAAAAAAACCAAATCGTTTAAAGTGGGCCGCGAAGAGAAGATTTGGATAACACACCTCTGGTGATAAACCAAAGATGTGTACTGGGGTTCATGTTAAGAAAGTAAAAGAATTAAAAGGATTTGAAAAGAGTTGTAATATTTTACAACAGGTATCCAAAGTGAATTGTTTATTAAACACTTTCCCAAATTAGTAGAGTTCAGAATTAAAAAATAATCAATTCTTATCCCTCTCTGCGTTATTAGACGTTAGAGCTATACCACTTCTTCGGATAACAAAACACTTACGTCGCACTCGCAGCTACGATTTACAAACGTCCACGGCGTGATCCGCATATTCTTGTGGCCTTTCCGGTTTGAGGTATCGCCTCTAGCACCTGATAGCGTTCGAGTACAGCCTCGTGTGTATACTAGTAGAACAACCCCCCCCCCACTCCACACACACAGAGACACATATACACATGCGCACGCACGAGAGCATGCACACATGCACGAAAGCACGCACTCACACACACGCACGCATACGCACACGCACACGTACACGCACACGCACACGCACACGTACACGTACACGCACACGCACACACACGCGCACACGCACACGCACACGCACAGACACACGCACACGCACACACACACACGCACACGCACACGCACACACGCACACGCACACGCACACACGCACACGCACACGCACACGCACATGCACACATACACGCATACTCACACTCACACTCGCACACACCCAACGCCCAACGATAAAAATTTCGCCTAGTAATTAACTGGTAATTTAATTCTCGCAAACGTCGTGCCTTGACTACGCCTATATATTGCTATAATTGCAACCAATTGTATCGCCTCAGTTGATTTTTAAGGAACCGCCTTTGAACTTTATGTACACTTTCTAGTGACGCCTATGTACTATGGTAATCCTTGTCAGCTGGTAACGACTTTAAGATTTGGTCGTTGTGTAGCTTACGATTGAACCGACAAATAGAATCGTCTGAAAATTTGTATACGCCTATGTCTACTAGTCATTAGATCGACTTGTAGTTACGCCTTTACAATTTATACAAATTGTACCTTGAACACCAATAGAATCGCCTCCAAATGTATATATGCAATTTTCAGTTACGCCCCTGTACTATAATGATGCTACGTATATAACGTATATAACGCCTTAATAAATAGATAATTATATAGATTGTACCCATAACCAATAAATAATCGCCTTTAAATTTATTTACACCTTTTTGGTAATGCCCATGTATAATAATACGCCACAACATTGAATACAACGCCTTTATAAATAGAATATTACACCAATTATACTTAAAACGCAAATAAAATTACCTTATAGATCTTGTTTACAATTTTCAGTTACTTCCATGTATCACAATAATCAGATTCAAGTTGTAATTCGCGTTTATAATTCCGATTTGCTTTCAGGAAAATGCATTGTCGTCCTTGTAACGTGCCATTCTTTTGGCTATCGCTACCTTTATTAAAATTTTGAACTTAGGTTATTTGTAAATGTATTGACATTGCATAGGGTACTTTTAATCATATGGTAGCGTTTTTGCTTTGGATAACTAAATAGTGTGATATGTATGTATCTTCATTTCATAATATAAATTCAACAGTGTATAACCTGCACTGTTGTTATTTAGTTGACATAGGTCAAAAATTTCAATTATTATATTGACCTTACCAACTTCATTATCAACTTTTATTTTGAAATAAATACACCTAAAGGTAAGATATATTTCATGTACAGTTTAAGGTTCTACTAAGAATTAGCTTTACTGTCCGTGTGAGCGTGTGTTTCTAAAACATGTAAGAATAAATAATAACACAACTCTAACCTTAAACAAACACCAATTGGGGTTAAATACTACATGGCGATCCTGCCGAAGCAGAAAACACCGAGATCCGAAGATTACAGGACTAAAGAATAATACCAAAAGTTATAGGACAGTCAGCCACAAAAGAAGAGGTGATCATCGCACAAGCAGGTAACAGCGGTGGTCAGTCCTCAGTGCTGGTTCTTTTAATAATTTTGTGGATGGTATGGACAAAATGCAAGAAAGTTATAGCTGAGACAATACGGGAAGAAGCCGCAAGAAGCAATGCCAGGTTAGATGCAGTTTAGAAGAAAGAGTGCATTCGCAACTTTGAATTAACCCTGACGACGCATCAGTGCGGTGCATGAACAACGCAAGGAACATGAGTAAGTGACAGTGTTTAATTTTAAGATAATAATTGTATAGGCTAGATAATTTAAGAAAAAAATGGTTTATGTCAATCACTTGGGATCAATATTTGCAAGACACTATAAGCATAAAAGACCAAATTATTAAGCAGTCAAAGCGGGTTATAAAGGAAGTACCCAAAAGTGAAAAAAATAGAAAATAAATAGGCGAACAGTTAGTACAGTTATTTAATCATTTTACTAAAAGTGTACGAAGTCAATTTGAAAAGTTAAACGATAATCAAAGATAATTAAAGAATTATTCTGGATCATTAGAGATAAAGTAATAAGGTCATTTCAAGTGTTACAAATAAATTATAAAATCCCTAATAGCTGCGTTAAAGAAATAAATCCATTAGTACTCGAAGCAGACATTAATTATGGTGACGAGGATTCAATTATTGAAAACATGACTTTAACTAACATTGAATTTTTTAACTTAGCTAGTAGGATTCTCCCGCAGGAATTTAACGGACATCCGACAAAACTACGCGCATTCGTAGACGCACTTATATTATTAAATAAAAATTCAGCGGATCATGACAATAATGCCGTAGCTTACGTTAAAATACGCTTAATCGGTAAAGCACGCGATTTAGTGACGAATGAAAATTCAATACAAGCAATTGTAAATGTTTTAAAAAACGGAATTAGGGGCGAACGTTCACAGCTTTTAACAGCGAAACTTTTAAATTGCAAACAAAATCACAAAGATGCTACATCATATACAGCGGAAATAGAATCTCTAGCAGAAAACTTAAAACAAGCATTTATCTCAGAAGGCGTACCAATAGCAGTAACAGGTAAATACGCCACTGACAATGTCATTAGGTCATTCTCGCAAAATGTTAATTCAGATAGAACCAAGTTGATAATGGAAGCTGGAAATTTCTCAAATGTACAGGAAACATTAACTAAATTTGCAAACATAACATCATCCATGGCGACAGTTACTAATAACCCGAACGTTTTTTACACAAACCGGAACACCAATTTCTGTAGGCCAAATAACTCAAATCGCGGACATAGGCCGTTAAACAGGTGGAATAACAACCGTGGCAGAAACAATTATTACCAACCTCATATTAAATCACCACATACGCAACAAAGTCGTGGGCAAAATTTTAGATTTAACAATTATTTTAGAAATAATAGGCATAACGCCCGAAATTTCATGCGAACCGTAAGACCATTAGCATTAGAATCGGGAAACGAGCAGTTCCCCCTGCAGTAACAACTGGATAACGCTGCGTAAATATTTTTAATTGCCAATTATCTTTCACTAATTTCGTAACACTTTTAACAAAAATGACTGGTTCACAATGTACATTTCTTTTAGATACAGGAGCGGATATTTCAATTTTTAAATGTACAAAAATTAATAACAATCAAATAATTAACACCTCTAATGTTAGCAATATCAAAGGCGTTACTGAAGGCATCATCCAATCATTAGGTATTACTGAAACAGATATTTTTGTTGACAATTACAAAATTTCCCATACTTTCCATATTGTAGAAGAACATTTTTCTATACCAACAGATGCAATTTTAGGTAGAGACTTCATTTCTAAATACAAATGCACATTAAATTATTCAAACTGGACTATGACAATGAAAATTCTACATAATCAACATGTTGTCCCCATTTATAGTAGTCCAGAGGCAAATAATGTAATGATAGTGCCAGCACGTTCTGAAGTTACACGATATTACCAAAAATTCGAAGAGCTGAAAGAAGACGCTTAATGGTAAACAAAGTATTATATCCAGGAGTTTTTGTAGCACGTACAATTGTGTCAAGTAATTCTCCTCTTCTAAAAATTAAACACAAATTCCGATACAATCACATTAAGAAATGTTCACATTGAGACACTCAGTCTAGATGATTTCCATGTATATCATATTACCAACGATCAAGACGATAGGTTAAGTAAATTGGCTAAACCGTTAAATCTAGACACGGTTCCAATTCTCGTTAAAGATAAAATAGTTAAAATCAAAACAGTCCAATCTTACTAGTTCCCAAAAAATCAGAAAATGGAATTAAAAAATGGCGTTTAGTAATCGACTACAGACAACTAAATAAGAAATTAATCGCCGACAAATTTCCATTACCTAGTATAGACGACATTTTGGATCAGTTCGGTCGAGCCAAATGGTTCTCTGTAATTGACTTAATATCAGGTTTTCATCAAATACCGCTGGAAGAAAATTCACACGATATGACGTCTTTTAGTGTAGACGCTGGATCCTTCCGATTTACTAGATTACCCTTCGGACTTTCAGTGAGTCCCAATAGTTTTCAAAGAATGATGTCAATTGCATTTGCAGGATGGACGATTTAATCGTTATTGGTTGCTCTGAAAAACATCATTTATCAAATTTACAGAAAGTATTTGAGACGTGTAGAAAATTTAATTTAAAATTAAACCCGGAAAAATGTAAATTTTTCAGAAACGAAGTTACGTATTTAGATCACAAAATTACAGATCAAGGGATTCTCCCAGATGATTCAAAATTTCAAATTATTAAACAATATCCAATCCCGAAAAACGCGGACGAAGTAAAAAGACTAGTTGCATTTACAAATTATTTCCGCAGATTTATACCACAATTCGCAAAAATAACATTGCCATTAAACGAATTAACGAGAAAACACGCAAAATTTATATGACAGATGAATGCCGAAGTTCTTTCAATTTACTAAAGAATTCCTTATCATCTCCTCCAATTCTTCAGTATCCAGATTTTTCTAAACCATTTATAATTACAACAGACGCTTCACAAATTGCTTGCGGGGCTGTTCTCTCTCAAAATTTTAACGGACACCAACTTCCAATAGCATACGCTTCACGCTCATTCACAAAAAGCGAAATTAATAAAGCCATCATTTTAAAAGAACTACTTGCAATACATTGGGCAATCAAATATTTTCGTTGCTACATTTATAGAACAAAATTTCTCATTAAAACTGATCATCGTCCTTTAATTTATTTATTTTCAATGAAAGACCCAACTTCTAAATTAACGAGAGTTCGTCTTGAACTTGAAGAGTACAATTTCGAAATCCAATATGTTAAAGGTCAAGACAATGTTTGCGCTGACGCATTGTCTAGGATTAGTATAGACGATTTAGAAAATATGCACAACAATGCGACACAAATACTCGCCATAACTAGGTCAAATGCAAAACCAAACACAACTACCTCAACGAATCAACTAACGCAAAGTAATGGTAATTCGAATAAAAACAATAAAAATGACGTTTATGTAAAACCTAAAGTTTACGAAGTTATAGACAATTACGAGACACTTAAATTGCCATTAGTAAAATTTGAAGTTAACGATGCATCATTAAAAATGACAATCATTAGTACAAGAAAATTATGCGCACAAAACGAAATCTCAATTACTAACGAAAATAATTCTGCACTAGAGCAATTATTATTTAAGCTAGACAGTATGGCTGGTGATTGTAAATTTCAAAAAGTTAAAATTAACCTAGGTGACAATATATTTAAAAAATACTCTATTAATACATTTAAGGATGTAGGAGAAAAGTGCCTTAGAAAACAACTAATGTTTTATGTAATAAAAGAAAACTTATAACAAATAAAATGAGAAATTGAAACTTATAGAACAATTTCACGATAATCCACTACTAGGAGGTCATTGCGGTCAAAACGGTTACTGAAAAACTAAAGTCCTGTTATTTTAGAAACAAATGTCTCGTGACGTAGCGCCTTTTGTTAAAAAATGTCACAAATGCCAAATTAATAAAATCAAATTAAAACGACCAGAACCAATGACTATAACACCGACTCCTCAAAAGCCATTCGATATCGTATGTATTGATACGATTGGGAAACTACCAACATCAAATGATAAGGAATTACGGTATAGGTTGCAATACGCTCATAAGCTAACGAAAGAACACTTAGAAAAGGCTAAAATTGACCGTGCGACTGCTCATAATACCAATGCTTGTCGACAAAATTTGAAACTAGGTGATCTTGTTATACTAACCAATGAGGAACGACACAAATTTGATCGTTGGTACCAGGGTCCGCATTCAGTGGTTAGTGTTCAAGAACCGAATTGTACAATTAAAAATGTAGACGGAAGACAGTTGACGCTACACAAAAGTCGAGTTAGAAAATATATGTCAAAGTAGTATGTTAGAACATAAGTATAGTTTTAAGAGTGTGAGTAGAGATAGATAATGTACCTTAATAATGTCCTATTCTCCTTAAGAAGGGATGGATACTGGTAGTTAGTTGTTTTATACCTTAGACATGTACTTGTAATTATTTTATGTATTTAACTACGTAATCTTCTTAATTCAAATCAAATCTTTTCCTTTATTCGAGAATGCCCTCGCAAGTGCCCATAGCAAGGATCATTCTCCTAAAAGGGAAAGGTGTGATGCAATTACGAAACAGATTCAATTTCATTTCCATTTCAATAGAATAAGTAAAACACATTTAAAAGTTGAACTAGTTAAATTACTTAGTATGCAAATATGCAATAACAATTATTACAATATAAATAGACCAATGTACTAAAGGAATTGTAAAGTCATGCATTCTTATCAACACACTTTTCACTATTATAAATAGAAGTAACTAGGTAAAACTAGAACAGATTGTAAACAGATACTAAACAGATACTATAGGTACCGGTAAGAGTAGTACTAAAACGATCTTGTCGTTAAGTACATTATTGTTAATCTGTGCAATAAATAATATTTCTAAAACGTGTAAGAATAAATAATAACACAACTCTAACCTTAAACAAACACCAATTGGGGTTAAATACTACAAGCCGTTTCCCCACATTTCAAGGTCACACCTCTGATAAAAGAACAAATGCGATTATCTGTTCTGGTCGAGTTAGGGTCATAATTCTTTAAAATAGATTGTTATCTAGATTAATTTTTAGCTACCCCACCATTTCATGCTCAATTCTGAGAAATCAATTTTCAAGAACTAAGGCGATCTATTGTTCAAGCAATTCAGCCAACGCTTCACGGTCAAAGTTCATGCTTACAATTTTTAAGGTCACACCTCTCAGAAAAGAACAAAGTCGATCTATTACTTTGGACGAGTTAGGGTCAAATTCCTAAAAATAGCTTATTCAAGCAATTCAGCCGACGCTTCAAGGTCAAAGACTGCTTACAATTTTCAAGGACACACATCTGAGAAAATAACAAAGGCGATCCATTGTTTTGGCCATGAGGGTTATAATTCCTAAAAATATATTGTTATCTAGATCAATCTCCAACTACCCCCACCATTTTAGGCTCAATTCCGAGAAATCACTTTTCAAAAACAAAGGCGACCCATTGTTTAAGCTATTCAGCAGACGCTTCAAGCTCAAAGTTGTTTTGCTCGAGGCCATCGTACACATCACCTACATATATTCCTCAAGGCTACACAGCAATTCTAGTCTGAGCTAAGGTGTTAATTCTTATAAATCAATTCTCAAGGTCAGGGGTATCATACAGATTGTCGTTGTCTATGCTAAAATGTGAGTCAAATTCCTTGTATTGGCTAAATTGTAATAAAAAGGTTATGCTTACAGTATGTGGATTCATAATGCTACTGTTCTAAACCACCAGGATGAGGAATTTTTGCTAAGAACCGGGTCCGGTTCCCAAAGACATATAGCCGTTTCTCAAAACAGAGATCTGTTACCGGATACTGGTAACCATTTCCCTCCATTTCAAAGTCATACCTCTGAGAAACTAATAAAGATGATTGATTGTTTAAGTAATTCTTGGCTGAGTCAGGGTCACAATTCCTGGAAATCACCTGTAGGGCTATCAAATAGATTGTCATTGGCTAAAATGTATTGGTATCAATTTTCAAGGTCATAGGTTGTTACGTGTTTAATTGGGAAACGTTTCTTTTTGATAACGTTAGTCATTTTGTCAAATATACTAACTAAAGACAGTAATTTATTCTTAGGTTGAATGCTTCCAATTCAATATTTCGCAAATTTTTAGGCATCTCTAATTGCATTTAAATTAACGTTTGTAACTTTTGTACACATCTCTTACTTAGTTAAAATAAGTGATATTTAATACCTTCAGCGACATCTCTGAGATTTCGGATCATTTAATATAAAGCAGCTAAAAAGGAACCTGGGGTCTATTAGGGTCGAATAATACATATACATTACACTTTTTTCTACACATTTTAGCTTTTGGCAAACAATGATTTGATTTAAAGGTGTTGGCCAATTTTCCTTTCTTCCTTTTTAAGGACGCCCTTGATGGTGGATGTTGAGTTTCTAGAGAATTTTTCGTTTCTGGCTCTGAACGCTGAAGCATCATTTTTCTGGAAAATTCTCACTTAAAGTAATACTTGGTTAAGTAAAAGTATTACTAACGCTTTTAAAAGGCGGATATAATTGAAATTATTCATTCGTCCACATCTTCGGTAAGCGGTGCATGTTTCGATAACGTCATGGTATTTAAAATCGTTTTCAGGTTTTCGAGTATAAAAGCATTCAGTACTAATTTTTTACCTATAACGGCACCTCAATTCAAATTACGTTGAATGTTCACTACTGGCGCGTTTGTCACCTGTAAGAGGTATAAACGGTCATAATTAATTAAACATCGTACTTATGTTTACCTTCTTTTAGCATCTCCGTACTACCTACGTTTCTAACGGCATTCCTTCTTAAATTTTCTGCCCACATTTTACTGTTACGTTACATCCAAAGTACATAATTATCCCGTAAGAGGCTTGCTGCACATCCATGACCATATACGTGAAGGCTGCTAGATCATTGGAACAGTATCCGAAATTTGCAAGGTCAAATAAATAGTTTCGTTAGTAAAGGTCAGACCTTTCCCTTTATCACCTGATTACACGATTGTGTTTCTAAATTTCAAATACACCGAGAAGGTTCATAGTGAATTTCTACAACGAGAATAAATGTACTGATATTAATTTTATAATCAAATAATTGACAATTGTTTCCTGTTAACCAAATTTATATATTTAAGGTGCTTCAGCAGTTCACTTTCACAAAATTCTTTTATCTAAAAGGGTATATATATTCACTAATTCAGTTTTGAATATTTTTGCATTCAATCGCAAGTAAAACTTTAATTGAATCGTTAAAAGTGACCGGATAGACCGCACCCAAACAAGTTTAGTTTCCATTTTAACCTAATTAATTCTAGCTTCTGTGGCTACATTTACCCAACGATTTAACTCCTGTTTTGATTGAAATATACCGGGTATAACGATTATTTGTATTACCGTAAACTATTGCAAAAGTTAAACATTTAATTTCATATGAATCTGTAATTTGGTCTTGTAATCTTTATGCGTTATGTACATTACTTTTTTCCTGTAGACAAGGCTGTTCGGGCCAGTGTTATTTCTTCTAAATTTTTCGATTACTTTAATTGTTACGGTACTTATTTACTGTGGACCGAACAAGCTTTCCAATTTACTGTATACTGTGTGAAGCACATGGCAAGCAAGTTCATTAATTACATTTTTTTTTATTTTACTAAGCATCCCAATGGGATTATGTGTTAGATTAGCCAATTCCGAATACGAACAGTAAGATCTTACAGTGGCCGGAAGGGGGCATATAATAATTTTATTATTATTTTTTTAATTGAAATTTAAGTTGTAATTGCCGTGGGCACAAGCTGAGGCTCACTGCTTGCCATCGTGGGCTTTGGTGGAATATCGACATCCTTTTGTCAGAATATCGACAATAAAATTACTTTATCTGGGGAATTGTTAACTCATTTCTACTTCTTCCTTTCATTTCTATTTCTTTTTGTTGTTAGTAAATCCTGTTTCAGGCTTTACAGGGTTTACTGTCCTTTCAGCACTTGTTGAGTATTTCCTTATTAAATCCTGTTGCGCCTACTTATATCCGGTTCCTGTCTAACCATATCACTATCACTTTAAGCTATACCTCCAAAACAACCACGCATCCGAGTGTCATTGGCTAAAATGTATCGGTATCAATTTTCAAGGTCATAGGTTGTTACGTGTTTAATTGGGAAACGTTTCTTTTTGATAACGTTAGTCATTTTGTCAAATATACTAACTAAAAACAGCAATTTATTCTTAGGTTGAATGCTTCCAATTCAATATTTCGCAAATTTTTACGCATCTCTAATTGCATTTAAATTAACGTTTGTAACTTTTGTACACATCTCTTACTTAGTTAAAATAAGTGATATTTAATACCTTCAGCGACATCTCTGAGATTTCGGATCATTTAATATAAAGCAGTTAAGAAGGACCGTGCGCCTGAGCTTAGCCGAGCCCGTTCTTCCTTTTCTATGCCATATTATGGTTATACACGTGGCGAAGTCCTAGAAATCAACCTGCAGGAGTAATTGAACACATGATCGGTAATAGTATATAGGAGGGTGCTCTTCAAGGTCACGTACACTATAGGATCCACCACGTTTACAAGGCCATTGCGTACACTCTTTGCCTGCATATATTCTTCAAGGCCACATGTAGTGATCCACTTATTAATTTATTAGGTATAACCCGCAAGTGCATTAGGTCAAGGTCGCGTACAATTTTCCTGCATATTCTTCAAGGTCACACCTCTGAGAAATCAATTTTCAAGGACAAATGCAATCCATTCTTCAAGCAATTTTGGTCGGGCCATGGTCATAATTCCTAGATATCACATGCATGGGGTATTCAACTAGACTTTTCAACTAACTTTTTATTGATACAGATAATTTTCTTTAAAGTTTTTTATATACATCAAGAGTACTGGAGAAATAGCTTTACTGTGCATTCGGTTAATCAACTTTTTTTGTTTTACTGGGGCTGGCTTTGTATGTATAGGAATACATTTTCCCAAGAACAACGCGATGCCTTCATATGCCGGATTTTGCAGTCTACAGCAATTCTGTTAAATTTTATTATCAGTACATATCGTTCGCGAATAAACGTGCAAGAAGTTGAGCGTGATGATCCACTCGCCCACAGCATCCGTTGCCGATATATACGAATTATATGCGGAAGGAAATGTGCCATTTCATTAACCAGGCGTTGTCGTTGAAATCTACCGAGGAAAATGGTGGTTTGAACACAAAAAGGGTAGCTCGTTAGGTATTATTACAACTGCAGTGCTGTGATCTCGAGTTCTGCAAAATTTTAATTTTTGTTTGTTATCATTACCACCCCTAGATGAAAAATTTGGGTGAAGCTCGTCAAGCGAGGACCAGTAACGTGTCAGGTGTAGAGGGGTAGCGGTTGGCGAGAATGCATCAAAATGTACTATAACGTTTAAGTGTAGATATTAACTAGTGACGGTGTACGTTTTTGCAGGAACATGATAAGGTTAGTTGAACAATACATTAGTAATAAGGTAGTTCATGAGAATGAAAATATTTTCTTGAATTCGAAATGCGGAATGACACAAATGAAATAATTTTAGTAGTCTTTTTCCTACTGCGATATATATATATATATATATATATATATATATATATATATATATATATATATATATATATATATATAGTACACAATTGTTAGTTAAATATACTCAATGGTGTAAGGTTAAATTAATTTAATGGATGTGTGATGTATGTATGTCTGCGCATGTAAGTGTTGATAATATATATTTATAATAAATAAATGCTTAATTGTTTTATGTTTTTTTATGGTAAATATCTATATCTTGTCTAGTACTCCTTTAATGTAAATAAAAAAACTTTCAATAAGCTTTAATTAAAAGAAAATTACAATCATCGTCTTTATGTAACTTTGAACATTTAAAAACCACTATAATGCTTTGATGATCTGATTACATTAAAACCAATAAATCTATAACTAAATAGATTTTTTTATTGATTTATGGATCATTCAGGTTTACAACGTTTTATATAGGCGTAGTATATCAAATTTAAATCTATATATTGTTAACTCCCTCTCTATACTACAATTTATATAGCTGTCATTGTTTGATGTTTTTTACTTTGTACCTAGTCCAAGACTAGTCAATTTAGGAATAAAAAGTGCTGAAATTTTAGGTGCAGCCCTAATCACATTTATGGTTTTCGGGGCACTGAACATTAATCTGAGGTTTGAAACGTCCAAATTTGGTCATTTTTATAGGTTTATGGCTAAATCTCGATAAATATGAGTTTTTTCGAAGACCATTCTTTGAAAAAAAATCAATTTAAATGTCCTTTACACAAAGCAATGTCATGTATTTTTTTGATTATAACACTTCAATAATAAAAGAATTGCTAGAGAGTTGGCAAAAATGACATGTATTGATAGAAAATCAATCACGTTTCTTTCATTTACAGGTAAATTAGATCCTTTGAGGGTATAGCGATCTACATACATCAAAAACCAACAAATCTGTAACTAAATCGAATTATTTGTTAATTTAGGGGACATTTAGATTTACAACACTTTTACACAAACAAATAGGAAACTACATTTTTTATAAATGTTGTTTAATTAACGGAAACATTACAGACACCACACAATTCTTTCTGTATGTTTTAGTACATCTAATTTAAATCTATACGTTGCTCCTCCATTCTCCGTTCTAGCCAAAGACAACGAGTCCGCATTTTCAAATCTATAGCGCAAGTTATTAAACTTTGTCATTGTTTGTTCTTTTCCAACAAATCTGTATACTCTTCTTTTATACGTTGTATATAGTCCAATTTCGCCTCTTTAAAGCCAGTTCCAACTTACGTCAGCTTGGGAAAGGGGTTCTTTTTCCTTATTGGAGATTACAATTTCCTAGTTCTGTGTTTCGATAGCTGAAAGTATATAATATGTATCACCTTCCCATCTGGAGGAAGAAGGTCGATATCGGATATAGTCCCAGGATGGTAGTATTCTGTACTAATGACTAGACGTTTGTCAAAATGGTTTAGAGTCCAAACATAGATATGCAGAGGCAATAAGGAACCTTGATGGGTGGACTGCACGAGGATAGAATACTACCTAAAACCTAGTACTACAGAAGCTTTTTGATATTGTCAGCAATAAACACGCTCTTTGTAAAATGATTCTAGTTAAAGCTGGTTTACATATGGTTGGGGACACTATTATGCTTGTTGTTTTTCGGACTGCACCAAAATTGCTCATGAATACATTCTTTGTAATTATCAGCGTCTTAAATTCGATTTTCTTCTTTGAAATACTCGTAAAACCGCTGAGGTAATGCACATTTAAACTCCTCCGTTTCTAACACTATACGTTCACCATACTTCTCAACCTCCCGTGAATCTGCTTTGCTACACTATTTTTACATATTCCTAATTACACATTGCTAATACACAGCTTCATCATTTTTTGGTTTCATTATATAACACTCCAAATCTGGTTTTACTTACTTTATTAACGTCTCCAAATCCCTGAAAATTAATTTCTCGTGACCTTCCTAGTGAAAATCGGATTAGTATCCTGCTCGTGACTTTGAAAGTCATTGATTAGTAATGCTACAAAATCTAACCTTGAAAATATCTCGCCACATGGTCTCAATCTATTTGGTGACCTAGCCCTGAAAAGTAGAATCACCTTTAAAAGTCTACTTGAATACCCCATGCATATGATTTCTAGGAATTATGACCCCGGCCCAACCAGAATTGCTTGAACAATGGATTGCGTTTGTCCTCGAAAATTGATTTCTCAGAGGTGTGACCTTGAAGAATATGCAGGGAAATGGTACGCGAACTTGACCTAATGCACTTGCGGGTTTTACTTAATAAATCAATAAGTGCATTACTATATGTGGCCTTAAAGAATATTCGTAGGTAATGTGTGTACGCAATGGATGTGAAAACGTGGTGGATCCTATAGTGTACGTGACCTTGAAGAGCATCCTCCTATATACCTTTACCGGTTACCCCTACAGGGTGATTCCTATGACTTATGACCTTGAAAATTGATACCAATGCATTTTAGCCATTGTCAATCTATTTGATAGCCCTACAGGTGATTTCTAGGAATTATGAGCCTGACTC
The DNA here is from genome assembly GCA_036346205.1 of Vesta saturnalis. NCBI lineage: Eukaryota > Metazoa > Arthropoda > Insecta > Coleoptera > Lampyridae > Vesta > Vesta saturnalis. The sequence goes on along the minus strand of JARFJB010000206.1, from coordinate 143,817 downwards.
AATCAAGAATTACTTAACCAATCGATCACCTTTGTTCTTTTCTCAGAGGTGTGACTTTGAAATGGTGGGGAAGCGGTTACTTGTATTGGGTAACAGATCCCTGCTTTGGGAAACGGCTATCTGTCTTTGGGAACCTGTTCCGGTTCTTAGGAAAACTTCCTCATCCTGGTGGTTTAGAACAGTAGCATTATGAATCCGCATACAGTAAGCACAATATTTTTATTACAATTTAGCCAATACTAGGACTTTGACTCACAGTTTAGCATAGACAACGACAATCTGTATGATACCCCCGACCTTGAGAATTAACGTCTTGACTCAGCCAAGAATTTCTTAGGTGACCTTGAAAGGTAGAATCCCCCACGCCTTAAAATGTCGGTTTAATAGTCCTGACCTTGAGAATTGATTTATAAGAATTAACACCTTAGCTTAGCCAAGAATTGCTGTGTGACCTTGAAGAACATATGTAGGTAATGTGTACGATGGCCTCGGGCAAAACAACTTTGACCTTAAATTAATTTCTCTGAGTTGAGCCTGAAATGGTGGGGGTAGCTGGAGATTGATCTAGATAATATATTTTTAGGAATTATGACCCGAACGGCCAAAACAATGGATCGCCATTGTTCTTTTCTCAGATGTGTGCCCTTGAAAACTGTAAGCAGTCTCCGACCTTGAAGCGTCGGCTGTATTTCTCGAACAATCCATTTTTAGGAATTATGACCCTAACTCCTCCAAAATAATGAATCGCCTTTGTTCTTTTCTCAGAGGCGTGACCTTGAAAATTGTAAACATGGACTTTGACCGTGAAGCGTTTGCTGAATTGATTGAACAATGGATTGCTTTGTTCTTGAAAATTGATTTCTCAAAATTGAGTTTGAAATGGCGGGGGAAGCTGAAAATTGACCTAGATAACAGTCTATTTTTACGAATTATGACCCTAACTCGACCAGAACAATGAATCACATTTGTTCCTTTTATCAGAGGTGTGATCTTGAAATGTGGAGAAACGGCAACCTGTGTTGCGAAACAGATCCCCTGTTTTGGGAAACGGCTCCCCTGTTTGGGAAACCGCTATCTGTCTTTGGGGACCGGATCTGGTTCTGAGGAAGCCTACCTCATCATGGTGGTTTAGGACAGTAGTATGGGCCTACGTAACCAGAATCATTTTATTACAACTTAGCCAATAGAAGAACTTTGAATCACCTTTGACCTTGAAAATAGAGGTGTGAAATATCCTACGCAAAGCAAGGAGCTTATTTTTGACCTGAACCACTTGACTACACAGAGGTCAATAAACTATGCTCGGGAGGGGGGCGTAATCTGAAAACCTTGGAAGGGTCAATGAGCTTTGACTACTATCATAGCCAATAACCTGTAATACGATACACCAGCAAGTGAGCTTGAGAATAATTGTAATAGTTACGTTAACAACTTGGCTCATGGAAGGATTGGTGATGAGAACCTGACCCTGAAAGGTAGAATCCCCCATATCTCGAAAAGCATTTAATACCCCTGACCTTGAGAGCTGTAGTTAATACACAAACACATGACCGCTGTGAAATTCTAAGAATTGTCTGGTGCCCTTGACTGGTGAAGGGAACGTGACCTTGAAAAATCTTTTATTTTGACGTAGGTAATGTGATGACCTTGAGGAATATGCTTCGATGTAGACAATGTGTACGCTGACCTTGATCTTGAAAACATGCGCTTTGATGCGGAGAATCTGTATAAGAGCTCCAATTTTGCACTTGTATGTGGACAATCCGGGCCTTGAGGAATATAATTCGATGCGGGCAATGTGTATAATGACGTTGACCTTGAAACCAATGACCTTGATGTACATAATCTGTACGGGAAGACGTATTATTACTATTATCAAAAGTGGGTTTGAAGTGGGGTAGCATATCCACTCGAAGACACGCACATACGCACACACGCATGCACGCACACACGCACGCACGCACAAACGCACACACACACGATCAGACGCACACGCTCACACGCATACGGTCACACGTATACGCTCACACGCATACGCTTACACGCACATGCTCACGTGCACAAACGCACACACGCACACACGCTCACACGCACACGCTCACACGCACCTGCTCACACGCACACGAGCACACACGGTCACTCGTGCACACGCGTACACGCACACACGCATACACGTAGACACGCTAACACACACACACACCGCGACGCGCTTACCGCACACTCACACACGCACACTCACGCTTACACACGCGCACACACGCACACAGGCGCACTCGCACAACGCTCACACGACACACGCACACGCATACACGCCACACGCACACGCACACGTACAGCACACACGCACACACGCACACACGCACACGCACGCACGCGCATGACACATACACACATACACATACACACACGCACACTCACACACATACACATATCTGAACATGATGGTCGATCTTTGCGAAATTTGGAAAAAATTGTAAAATGAGCTGATTAGTGGATTTAGCGATAGCGAAAAAAAGTCTATTGCGTAACTTCCTATACCTACACATGTATAAGTACCGGGTATCTATCAAGCAGGAGTCATCCCTGTAGTTTTTGTACGGGCTGTTAGATTTTTTTCAGCGTTTGGTGCGTTATATTGGTGCCAGTTTGGGATTTTTACTTAAAAGTACGTAAAAGTTGGCCGGCTTCCGGTTTTACGGGATAAGACGCATAAGCTAATAATTTAAATAGAACACCCTGTATATTTTGAGATAGTTGGATTCTAGGACTTCACATACATGCAGTTCATCTGTCAAATGTCTACCCAGGCCCCATTTTTACTTTCGTCATTTTAACCGGCTATAATTGGAGCTCACGTGTTGTGACTATGATTGGTTTAAATTCGTCCAATTACCCGTGTGCTTGATCTATCTTACTATTCCTGGACTCGACACCTACTTTTGAGATGCTACAATTCCATAACCATGCCAATATTTTATTACCTTTAATTAGTAAGATTGGGCAAATCGCTATTAACGTTTTGTAACGTTACAGGTATAATTACGCTTTAAAGTATTCCAAATTAACTAAATGTTATAGTTTTGTTTAAAGTATCATGCAATATTATGTTTTAAGCCATTTACTTTACAATATTATATAAAAAATGCCAAATTAAGGTTTTACCTAATTGACTATAACGTGTAGAATTTAGTACTTCATCCCCGTTGTTCGATAACATGTACCGTCTCAGTTGTTCTTTGAAAACATTGAAATGCTTAACGAACAAACACGAAATTATTTTCTGTAGCGTCCCCCAGGTACCCCTTCTTGAAAAGTGTATTTTGTACTTATTTGCAACAATGCAAATTCAAGAACAAATCAATCGCTAAGTGATTTATCTTGACTTGACGGACACTAATGTTACTATTACTCAAATCAATTTCTTGCCTTACATTGACTTTCCTGGCAATAACTAAAATATTGGAATTTACTTACAAGTCTGATATTTAATGACTCGCAAACCTCAAATCTGATCAAAAGAATTGGCCGTCTAGTGGTAGGTACGTTGTACTATTTGAAGTAGATATACTCGATGAGGTTGTGTTGCATCATGTGGGGGGGGGGAAATAAATGAAACTACTCAAATTAAAATTAACGAGCTTTGGTGATAATGTAAAGGCAATGGTAAAAGAAAATAGAAAAGGAATTTACACGTACACAATTGTTCAGTCACTACTAAAGCACAAAATACATACGCAAAATTACAATAAATAACATGTAAAGAGAAATTAGTTTGCAGGCAAACAGTTCTACTTAAACTGACAAAAAAAAAACTCATTAAACAAAGCCTTGCAAAGGTAAGTTGTAAATTAGTCATAACATCGTGACCGACGTATATGTTTGAATGCATTAGATAAATACAGCGCCCCTTTCTCAGGTTACACATTCGTCTATACAACAATAAAAGCAATAAAAATAAAATTTGAGGTGTTTAGTGGTCATCTGGACTCGGTAGTATGTAAATGCCTATTACAATTATAACCAAGATCATCCTGTATCCATCTGTACACAAATATAAATATAAACAACAAGCAACAATGCTAATCCAGCCAAATACAAGAGTGAGGGAGCCCTGTACTGTCTTTTATTGTAGCAGATTTCAGTTTGGTTTTTAATACATTACATTGGCTTGTAAAATTATTTACTGAGAGCTTTCATTTATATAAAAATACCTACTTACACTTGAATATATTCCCTTTAGTTAAACACTTTGCCACCAACACGACGAGTTAAGATACGCGATTTAAAACCTACACAAAAAGAAAGGAACGAATTAGTGTTTTAGTTTTGCTAAAAGGTACACAACAAAATATTTATAGACCGAACGGTTTACAACGAGAGTTGGTAATTAAAACAATGAAAGCAATCCAACTCGATCAAATTATCAACAGCAGCTGCTTCTTTCTCCGATTTCAAACTAAGTATATTTACTCCCGAAAACCAACCCCCGTTATTGCAAGTAATAATAAAAAAAGAACCAAGAAATTATTTCGCGGGAACACTTTTAGCGTTCCTAACAGAAAGAAATCTTAATTTTAAAAATATGCATTAGTCCGTAACAAACCCTACATTTAATATCACATTTCCTAGTATCAAACAAAGACGTCTTTGATTGCATCAAGAATGTGTGCATAAGAATTTCCAATGGCGCTCCTTCAGTAAAGCAGTTTTTAAGCGTACACCTGCTAGTTAAACCCCAACAAGTGTTTTTGAACCCTTAGCCAACTATCAGTTACATACATTCACACATTTCTTACACTAAGCTACATAAAATAAATTATTCAGAAAACATTAGAAAATTTTGACGTATTATGAAGATATTAAAAATCCACTAATTAACTTTTCTATCGCGGTAACAATGGCGATTTGACAAATGTTCATTATAATAAGAAAACTTTTGTGGCCTGCTACCTACAGGCTATTTTTAATTCACACCAGATTATTATATTCCTTGAAAATTAGAACGTTATATTTCAATAGTGTGAACCGTCGGAATACTTTCAGAAGCTTTGTGACGAGTCAAGCAAAAATTAAATAAATAAATGAACTAAATATAAGTATCAAGATCAAGAGTTGAGAACAAAATATAGCATGCATGCAAAATACAATATTTACAATTTACAATAACGAGAAGGACAAGGGGCAATCATTGCTACATTATTGGCACATTTGGCAAATTTTGAATTGTATGGAATGTGTATTCAGGTAAAGTGGTATGTTTCATCAGTACTTCTATAATTTTTTGTATTTAACTTGTTCTTAAAGGTTCGTATATCTCATCACTAGGGCTTGTGGCTGCATCTTTTTCGACCAAAACTAATAGCTTGCCTTTCGGTTCGTTCCCTAATTGGGCAATGAACTACAGCTTTCATGGATGCTTATTATTCCAAATAGTTATTTATCATTTTATGGGACGTGCTGACAGACTTGATTGAGTTGTTGTATTCTGCTACAGCTATGAATCCACTATTCTTATTTACGAAAACACATAAGTAATCTGATAGAAGATGCAAAGCAAGAGTTTCGTGAAAGGAACAAAAGTTGTGAAGATAATGGCTTAGTACCGTGGAAGTACTTAAAAAAAGAATGAAAAGGGTTGTTTATTATTACTATGATTATCTGCATTCGCATGCTAAATAGAGACCATATACAACGGTCAGGTGTGAATATAGGGATTTAATATGGGATTTCAGTTTTATGCGATTTCCTGCTCTCCCATTCCGTTTACGATAAGAAGTTGTTTAGAATTAAATGTTGCATACAGAACTGTTTCTACATTTTTTAATAAATTTTTGGTTTATTCACAATTCAAAAAAGTTCATTGTAAAGTAAAGCTCTTACATTAACTAACTCTCTCCATAGTTAAATTACATTCTTGAATTATTACTCCCCTTAATGAATCGGGATAAATTTTACTTTTAAGGTCCCCAAAAGAAATCACAAGGAGTTAGGTCCGGAGATCTTGCAGACCAATTTATTTCCCCCGTTTGAGCAATCCACCAATTAGCAAGACAAAGTCCAAATATTCCCTAACATTTAACCCAAAATGAGACTGCTGGAAGCAGATATTGTGTTGTAGGCGAACTGGATCTTCCAAGACAGAACCAAAATTATTCTGTACAAGTTCCAAATAGCTATCTGAAGTCAAATTTTCCACTATTTTAAATGACCCTATTGTTCTAATGTCAAAAATTCCAGTCCAAATATTAAGTTTTTGTGGATACTGGGTATTTACACAAACCCGTAACAAGGGATTTTCTTTGGCCCATGCACGAGTATTTTGAACGTTTGGTTCATTATTTAAAGTAAAAATGCATTCATCTGTAAAAGAAATGGATGAAATGAAGTACGGGCCACGATTTGTTTTCTCTTTCATAATTTCACAAAAACCGTTTCTGGATTGAAAATCCAGTGGAAAATGAACTTGGTGGGTGAGAACACAGGGATTTAATATGGAATTTCAGTTTTATGCGATTTCCTGCCCTCCTATTCATTTTGCGGCAAGAACTGTAGGGTGTCAAGTTGTACAGAATTAAATGTTGCAAACAGAAGAATTTGTTAACGTGTTTTTTTTTTAATTTTCAAAACTGTTGAATAATGCAAACCATACTCAGACGCAATACGTCTTATGCTATACGGACATTTTTGATTTATCTTAGCCAGTACCGTTCATTCTCTTCGTTATGACGTCTTCCATTATTAATATTATTGCCACTATTGCCTTCGTTCACAGCTACACTAGCTGTATCTCAAATTTGTTAACAAATTTAGAAATCCTTGATATACTAGGAATTGGTTTGTTTTCATCTTTTACGGAAAATACATATCTTACACTTTTGTACTTATTGCCAGCATAATAATATTTAATAAAGAAGACACATTTTTCGTTCTTATAAACATCTATTATTATTACTTTTTGACATAAATAATTGACAGAATAAATAAAATATTTTTGTTCTTATTTCATTTAAAAACATGGCTACGGATAAAAAATTTAAAAATGCTGCGAAGAAACCAAAAATTTAATAAAGAATACAGAAACAGTTTTGTATGCAACATTTAATTCTGAACAAGTTTACACCCTACATTTTTTGCCGTAAAAGAAAGCTGGAATTGCATAAATCTGAAATCCCATGATAAATACCTATGTTCGCACCTGACCGTTAACACCCTGTATAATAAAATCATACTAACGACATTTATTATTATATCGTTAGTTTGTCTTGTTTTATTACATATAACTTAGGCCAGTACGATGATGTATTTTCTATAATTTCTATTAATTACATGAACAATCTACCTCAAATTAGTTAACACTGTAACACCCTAAATGAGTGCACAATAAAATGTTTATTAATTGCTCAGTTTTCTCAAGGGAGGTTCAGTTGGCAATTTTCATCACTAAGGTGCATGTTAAGTTGCCAGTAGTTAGAACATTAACACACAAATGTTTAGGAAATATATTGTATAAATTCAACATCAAAAAAAGAAATTAAAATATAATTCTTTCTTAAATAAATAACTGACAGTAATTCTGGTATCCAAAAAAAATTCAAATATTGATGTCCGGGTGGGTTCCAATCTAGAGACCGGGATCGGGTGTCGTCGTAGTTCGGGTTTCGTCGTTATCTGTAACAAATTTTATTAAACCTAAATGCGTTTCTGCAATTTTTAGCGGTTTGTGTTTTTGAAAGCGTTAATTATTGAAAGTTAATAAGGTGGTTTGTTTACGTCGCTGGTGTATGGGAGTATCAGTGGACAGTGTATTTTTCGTTGAATAGTTTTTCGAAAAACTATTCCAATCAACCACGTAATTCTTTTATCACCTTTTTTTGAAACAATGCATTAGCGAGTAATTAAGCACTCAATGAATAGGTAAAAAATATTTGTGATGTGGAGGAGATTAAATTAAACGAATATAATCGTACACGGTTGAAAGTTGATATATTTCAACATGTTGGGATTGGCCTTGGCCTACATCAGCAATTTCTATGTGATATAATCAGCTGATTGCCTTCTTTATGAAATTTGTGCTTTTGTGAATGTGGGTTAATTTGTAAATGTTAATGAATACATTAAATAATGAATAAATTAAATTGAACGGGGTGATATCGAGTCGAATGTAATTGTATGAAATGTATTATGTATAATTTAATGCGATTTAATTAAATTTTCTGGTGTAAAATGATTACTCTGGAAATTAAATGGAAAAAATTTTAATATCAAATTTTAAATAGTGTGAAAGGCAATCAGGGTGTATTAAGTTATATTAGGTAATTTATACTAAGGTTAGATAAAATAAAATTTAGTGAATTTTATATTAGTGGCGTTATACTATTGAAGTATTGACAATCTTTACCAACCCTTCGAGGTACGTATACGGATAGGGCAGATTTTAGACTTCTCGGATGTTAGGTTTAGGGGGGGGGGGGGGAAAGGGCCTCGTAATCTAGCCTTACTTCTTGGGGCCGAATCCTCCATTAGTAGAACCACGTTACTGGGTAACTAACTTGTGGTAAAAAACACTGAGAAAGTGTAAGTATGTACAGTACAACTTCAATAATCCGGACACGCGAATGTCCGGACACTGCAGTAATTTGGACAGCGTCTACTATCCGGACATTTTATAATTTTTCACCTTTATAATCCGGACAGTAACATGCGTCAGCAAAATTACAAGTTTCAACAGGTTTAGTGCACTAAATATTCGTATGCAGTACGTAATAATAGTACATATTGAGGTGCTTGTAATAAAGATGGCTCCTATAAAACGGAAACACCTGACACTTACTCTAAAGGAAAAGTGTAAAATACTAGACGCCTTAGATAAGGCCATAGTGTACGTTCGATTTCGGAAACTTTTAATGTTCCTAAATCAACAGTGTCGGATATTTAAAAAAACAAAGAAAAAATACGCAGTTTTGTTTCGAAGTGTTACAGTGACATTGGTAAGTGTTAACTATTAAATATGTTTGATTAAATAAAAACTACATTCCTTTATTTAGGAAAGAAAAAAGTTATAAAAAAGGCGGAAAATCCAGAAGTGGAAGAAGCGTTGTATACATGGTTCATCCAGCAACGGCAAAATCATATTCCAGTTTCTAACGAAATTTTACGTAATAAAGCGCTTTACTTTTATGAACAAATAACCGGGAAAAATGATTTTCTAGCCAGTTCAGGTTGGCTTGATAAATTTAAGTTGCGGCATGGTGTCAGATTTTTAAAAGTCTGTGGCGAACGTGTTTCCAATAACGCCGATGCTGTAACACCTTTTCAACAGAAACTGTTCGTAAATCGATGGCCGTTTGCAGAACCATCGACATTAATCGCAATGATTAAGAATATTAATTGGGATTCACTTCTTGTACGGCGAGCGAGCAACCGTGGTAAAATAGAACGTATAATTACCGAACTACAAAATTTATTTACATGTTAAATATAATATGATATGTTGTACTATGAACTGCACTGGTTCATTACAAAAACTACTACTTAACTAACTAAAAAATACTAGTTCTCGTCTGAAAGCGGAAAATATCTTCCCTTAATAGAGGGTGCACCAATGAGATGAAACTTGTTAATCACAGAAATTTCTAAGTAAAATTACAATCATCACTTTCCTAAAATGCTAAATATTCTCACAGCAGGTATTAAAAGATTTTCCCTGTATTTTTACATATTGAATGGATTTTAACTTAAGCTGGCTTTTGACAATTGTAAAGATGCCTGTCAACAAGATCAATATTTTAGTATACCTACTCGTACTTGTGATTCATTCTACCTAATTATTACATGTTCACAGAAACAACCAGAAACTGTTAACAGTAACTGAAGAGATGGGATTGGGTCCAGAAAAAGTGTATAATGCAGACGAATCTGCAGCTTTTCGGAGAGTATTGCCTAACACAACATGGGTACATCAGAATGAAAAATCAGTACCTGGAAGAAAAGTGTCAAAAACAGGATTACATTTATGCCATGCTGTAACGCAGTTGGAACACATAAGTTGCCTTTAATGGTTATAGGTAAAGCTCAAAATCCGCGAGCCTTTAAAAATTTCACGTTGCCTGTAACATACCGTGCAACTAATAAAGGTTGGATGACAAAATCAATATTTTCGGAATGGTTCAATACTATTTTCATTCCTCAAGTAAAGGCATTTCTCTCTAGTGTAAACAAGCCACATAAAGCATTGCTTCTTGTTGACAATGCCCCGTCGGATCCCCCAGAAGTTGAGCTTTCCGATAACCCCAATTTTAAAGTGTTATTTTTACCTCCGAATTGTACGGCTTTAATCCAACCTATGGACCAAAACTTAATTCAAAATATAAAAGTCGCTTATAGAAAGAGACTATTAACCTACATGGTGTAACAAGAAGATGGCGATATAATGAAGCTTTTAAAACAATACAGTTTAAAGGACGCCGTAATCAATTTAGATTTTGCATGGAAGTCTATATTTGAAAAAAATATAGTCAGAAGCTGGTCTATGCTGTGGCCTGAATTGGTAACAAATGATGAAGACGATATTCCGTTATCTGTTCTTCGACAGCGCCTTCGTTCTTCGGAAAATGATGATTTTGAGGTAATCTATCAATCACTACGTATCATAGACCCAAATAGTGAAGTAAACAAAGAGGCAATTACTGATTGGGTATCTGGGAAGAATGAAATCTTCAACGATTTGGCATATGACGAGATAATCGAGTCTGTGACATCAACTCATGATAAAGAAATTGATCTCGAGTGTGGTTTAGATGAAATTTCAGCAACAGCTGTTAAACATTCTGAAGCAGTAAAGTGTTTTTCCGCTTGTATCGAATGGGCAGAACAAAATAATATTGCTTATCCAGATGTATTGTTACTCAAAAGAATTGAAGAAACAGCCAGAGATCTCCATGTGAAGAGTATTACTAAAAAAAAAATCGTTGATTTTTTTCATAACAATTTATAATTTAGGTGTCCATATGTACATTACATATTATGTATATTCATACTCATATCTATTTCAATATAAATTTTGAAACTTACGTGTATATTTTGTTTATTAGTAGCAAATTTCTTTACTAAAAGTTGTACTTCGCTAATCCGGCGAATTCGCTAATCCGGAGGGCCGAAAAACGGTATCTGTCCGGATTATCGAAGTACTGTACTTACGTTTCCGGCTAGATAACTTGTGAACTGGAACTTGGTTACCTGGAGATCAGTAACTATATTAGGAAATGAATTAATGATAAGTAGGTCATTTTAAGCAGGCAGGTAATTTGATTTTACTGGTCAGGATTTCTAGATCAAGTGAAAAATGAATTCGAATTGAAATAGGCGAGGATGATTATTTATAGGGGATATACTAGGAGAGGTAAAGGAGTGGGAAACATAGGATTTATAAACAATACTAAATTCAGATTAGGGAAACCAATAGGAAAGAAGTTTTGATAGGAATTTTCGTACTAGGATTGGAAAATTAATAGGGATGGTTTGTAGGGTCATTACAACACGTTTCATGAATGATAGAGGTTGAGAACGCTCTTGAAAATGACACATTGCATATCGGAACCGTCCCAATTAGGATGCAAAATATCTTCGATTAATAGAAATATCATTTGATTTATTTACTCTAAACTGAATTGTGTAAAATATGACAGGACTATAGATTTCACACGCACCATTTCAGTTTTGCTCTATAACTAAAAAGATACACTTTTATGTAGTCAAGGTAAACACGCGATTCATATTCGATTGCAAACCAATGCCGTTTCATAGCTGTCAGTAATTGTCAGGCACAATTTGGTATAATGTAAGGAGACCATTCGTCCCATATTATACAGGACAGTCCCTTTTGTAAATACGTAATTTCGTATATAGAATTATTTAAATAAATTACATAAATATTTCGTACATATAAAGAAATCCCTTTTTGTCCCGTTTCTGACGTTTCATTGTCTAGAAGGAATTAATCAATGTCTAGAAAGTACGAAAAAAAAATGATATTGCTGTTTTTAGTAGTAGCAAACTGCCGTCTTCTTTTCGTAAGGACACATTTTAAAATAAAGAACAAAAGCTAGCTGCGATTGAATGCGCTTGACCATATCACAGCGTGGTCCACAATCAGTCATTTCGTTCTATGGATTGCACTAGTAAGCTAAGAAGAAGTTGCTTTCAACAACAATTTGGATGTACTATACACAAATCTGAGCCTGATTTACTATATGCTCTTCAGGAAAACAAGTGTCACAGAATATATTTACACTTGAACGCTAAACTCTTAAATTATTAGTTTTGTTATGAACATTTAATAATAAATTATTAATTATTTATGGGCGGTCGATTTTGTGCTGTTAACAATTGCACATACAGTTAAATCAGTAATATTAATGTCCAATACTGTTTAACTTATTTCACAGATTCTAACACACATGTATTTAGTTACACAAAGAATCACTTAACTTAACTTAACTTAACCTTCACGCCATTCCCTTGCGGGGTAGGCAAAACAATCCCTGCCTCTTATTTATTTTTCATTCACAATCTTTCTCCATGCTTTCCTATCTCCGCATACCTCCCTAGCTTCCGCAAGATTCATACATAGTCTCTGACATGCCCTTTTGTTTTTAAAACTCCTTATCTTTCTTTCCTTTATCATAGATTCTACTACATTCAGCCAAGTTTTACGCAGCCTACCAGGCCCGGCCTTTCCCCTAACCTCACCCACATATATTTGTTTTGTTAATCTTGCGTTGTTCATTCTTTCAATGTGACCAAACCAACGTAATGTACAACTTTTATATCTATCCATCATAGTCTTTTCCTCACCACACTCCCTCATTATGCATTCATTTTTTATCTTGCCCCTCTCGTTTTACCACATGCGCTTCTCAGGAATCTCATACCCACGGCATTTATTTTTCTTTCGTGCTTTTTTTGACATACCCATGTCTCACTTCCATACAGTACTGACGGGACGAATACGCCATTATAGATTGCTCGTTTCGCAGCTAGACTCATGCTTTCATTTCTCATTATCGTCCACATACTTCCAATCACTTTCCTTCCAGCATTGACCCTTCGTCCAATCTCGCTCTCAATTGTACCATCTGCAGTAAACATTCTACCGAGATATACCAGCTCGTCCACTTGCTCCACCATTTCATCTTGCAGAGTAAATACTCTACTCTCCTTTCCACCTTCCCGATTGAACACCACAATCTTAGTTTTGTTCACGTTTACCTTTAGGTCCATGCTCTCACAGACTGTATCAAACTTCCTCAGAGCGGTTTGCAGCTCATCCGCACTGTCACTTAATAAGACTGTGTCATCTGCATACACCAGGAGTCGTACATTTACGTCACCAACCATTACACCATTTGTATCGTTACATGCTTGTCTAAGACATTTATCCATGTATATATTGAACAACCACGGTGACATCACACAGCCTTGTCGCACCCTTGCTCAATATTAAAGTATTCACTCACACCTCCTCTCACCCTAACACATGCCCGACTACCGTTGTATACTGCCCTTATTCCATTTATTAGACCTTTATTTACGCCATATTCATTTAATATTTCCCACATCTTCTCTCTATTCACTCTGTCATATGCTTTCTCCAGATCTACAAACGCACAGTATAACTTCCTTTTTACCTTTAAACACTTTTCGATCACCTGCTGGAGAGAAACCATCTGATCGACACATCCTCTCCCTGGCATGAAGCCACCTTGCACATCCCACATCTTAGATTGTGTAGTTTCTCGTACTCTATCAATCAGTATTCTTCCAAAAACTTTACCAGGTACGCTGAGCAAGCTTATTCCTCTGTAGTTCTTACAATCACTCTTGTTCCCCTTACCTTTATACAATGGTACAATGATCGCGCTCTTCCAATCACTCGGCACTTTTCCACACATCACGTCAGGTTCCTTTTCCGATCGCGCGAGTTCTGTGCACACAATACTTCTGTTTTTTCACATGTAATCAATTCATTTGTAAATGGTTAAATTGTTCATCCCCAAATTGGATTTTTGCGATAAAATACTATTTAGTGCGACACTAATTATCTACAAATAAAAAAACAGCATAGGTCGTTACAAAACACGCGAAAAATAAGAAATGCTTGAGCTTTCTAAGCTCCTTCAGCCACAATCATGGATTCCCAACATACATACGTACATTGTGTGTGTGTGTGTGTGTGTGTGTGTGTGTGTGTGTCTACACAAATTATATATATATATATATATATATATATATATATATATATATATATATATATATATATATATATATAAATTTAATTTGCTTGTACCTCCATCTAGTGGTGCATGGACTAATAAAAATTTTCTCTAATAATGAAGATGGTGCCATCTAGCGGTATATTTATAGGACTAACTAGGGACTGTTTGTGGCGCCATCTAGTGTTGTATTTTGAAAGTAGCCAGTGTTTTCTGTAATAGAGGTTGATCATTCACGCCTCTCTCGTTTATTCGTTTTTCTCTCGGCTTTTTCTCGAATAAACAAATCAATTAACCAAAACAAATCAAATTAATTAACCATATCAATCTCAAACAAATCATGATCGATCAAATCAATCAATCAGGTCAATCTCAATCAATCAATCAACAAAATCAACCTCAATAATACCAAACCATAACTTACAGTTTGCGAAAACCAGCGTACAGTTTAAAAACACTGATTTGGTTTAATTAATTACAGCTTTCTTACTCAAAATCAGCTACAGTTCAAATTACCAAATTGCTATAACGAAAATAGAAAGACCATAGGTTTTAATGGTTTATTATTATTATATGCTAATCAATAACTACAAAGTTTAAAACCCACAAATGCGTACCCGTATAATGTTTTTAATTAAAAAATAGCATAACATTACACCTATACCTAATTAACCAAACAAATGAATTGAGATCGAGTCTGTAGAATAACAGTTGACGGTATTACAGTTGTTTTATGACGTCCTTCTCCTATGAGTTTAATAGTAATGCATTCAAATCTTTATTGGCCTTTTTGTGAACAATATCAAGTAAAATATATATTAAAAATAATACGCTTACTTTCAGATGTGCTTTTCTTTCGGCTGTTCTAATAATACTAACTGTTGCAGCACTAAAACTGAACTGAATATTGAAATATTTATACAACGTATACGTACATATGCTGTAAAGAACCAGCGTCCTTTACGTATGCTTTTTAGAATAAATTATTTGCGGAACATCCTATATCCCCCGCACGGTAGTCGCGAAGCCGCCCACAGATGCACCTTTATAAACCCGCGACGCGCGTGAGATGAGAAAATCGAAATCAATGATCGAATCGAAGTAGATTCAAGTCAAGCCGATATCCAGCAGCCGCCACCGTACCGTTTGCTTCGTGTAAGCACCGACCTGTTATTCACGGTCGAAGAGTCCATCGCGATCGTGTGATAACGCGCACCACCTCGCACCGGGCAACCTAAAGTTTAATCCTGTACTGCCATTGATAGACACGTAAGTTGTAAAGTTATAAAATCTGACAATTTACAATCAAACACTACAGAACGTAAATAACGCCGGGCTGAGTCTCCAGGAGTTATACCAAGTACACTAACACCTACAGTGCCACGAAGGGTAGATCCCGACGTCACTCGCAAATACAAAGTACACTAACACCTAGAGTGCCAGCAGACCGACGTCACTCGCAAATACAAAGTACACTAACACCTAGAGTGCCACGCAGGGGTAACCCCCGACGTCACATCGCAAACACTTGAGGGTGAAGGGTTGTTACAGGGCTGTAAAGACCTGCGACCTTTCTCTTAGCCTATCCGGTTAAGACAGGCCGCCGCCTACGTCTTCTGAGTATTACTGAGATCTCGCTCGAAACTCATACATACAATACATACAGACAAGCACAATAACCGTAAACGGTGTCTTTAATCGCAGGAGAGTACACCCGAAATCGGTTGTATAAATTGGTAGTCAATATAACCATCGCAAACACCTAGTGTGAGATCGTTTGTAAATAAATTAGATAGTACGTAAATTATCCAATATTTACCTTAAACCTATTAAAGTCGTTTTAGAATAGTTTTAATATCAAGTATTTTGTTCCCTTGATTGATTGTAGATAATTAGACTTAGTATAGAAATCCGTAATTAATTCCGTTAAATAAATAATCTAATTGCCTAATCAAACTGGTTAGAATTAAAGAAAGATAGTCTCACGTACTCGCATTTGCATACGTGCATTTCGCGTGTATTATTTCCTGGGAGTACGACATACTCGCTTCAGCGCTCCAGAGTTACTGAAGAATAAATGATTATGCCATGCGTATAGGCCGAGAACGATATCGATTTTCTCCGTCCGAGGTCGTTACACTGGCGCCGTTGAACGAAACTACTTAAATCAACGGTACCAGCTTCTGTAAATACAGGACCGTAACATAAGTTTTACCTACTAGGTAAGGAGTAGATTAAAATAATATCTCTGTTCACAGAAGCGACTACGCACACAGTAAATAGCCGCCCACCAGGAGAACGAGTGAGAAGAGCCGCCAGGACCAAGAAGCACAAATACATTTTGAGTTGTTATTAATACCAGTTTTTTTATATTATTAAATTTATTTAATATACGTTTTAAAGCGCTTTAAGATATTTATTTAAGGTGATAGTGTCAGCCCACTAGTTAAGACGAACCACACCCCGTTCATAATAAATTATAAACACGATTGAGCAAAGCCGAGGCAAAATAAAACCGCGTTGAGTTACCAAACCAGAAGGTGCGTAAATAATAATCATTTAATTAAAACCGTAATAGGGGGGCAATACAAGGCTAACTAAACCCACTTTGTGTTTTTACTTACGAATAGTTGATATACAACTGGCTGTTGATTTCCCCATCATTATGATAATTTAGAGTGTAAACATACAAAGGAACATAATTATCTCTATCACACTTACT
This sequence comes from Vesta saturnalis, assembly GCA_036346205.1. Classification (NCBI taxonomy): domain Eukaryota; kingdom Metazoa; phylum Arthropoda; class Insecta; order Coleoptera; family Lampyridae; genus Vesta; species Vesta saturnalis. The sequence goes on along the minus strand of JARFJB010000206.1, from coordinate 126,825 downwards.
GCAACTCCTATTCACCTTTCCCTTTCGCAGACTCGTTAGAGCAACCTTGAAAATACGAATTTATACAAAACGATGTTTATTATTTATAACACACATTTAAAGTGATTTTACCTATATGATAAAACTGTTTTTATGGAATTCAATTATTATTATTAAACAGTTATACAATTCCATTAATATGAATTGAAAAGTAGCAATCACTCAATGATATGCAAAACAAATGTTTCTAAATTTTGCTGCTGCAAAATACATTAAGGTTTAAATTAAATATTAGGTGAAATAATAATTTCAATTGCGCTTTTTATATAGGTAGATTCTCTTTCTAAGCGGTCAGCACCTATACTTTCGAAAAAATTATGCCTGATTTATTTGTATGTTCAATTACACACATATGTACTGCACGTTATATTGGCTTTTACCAGCTGGGATTTAATAGCCATGCTAATCAAACACTTTTAAATTTTCTAATCTGAAATAAGAGTACCGTAATTTAGCTTATATGAAATTTCATAGAGAGCATCACTATCATCAAGATTTGAGATATATTTTACCTCATTCATCTTGAATTATTGTATTATTATATTATATTGTTAACAATCCTGGCTCATAATCATAGTAATGCATATTCGATGATGGTTACACTTTAAATACGTGCAAAGGATAATATACAGCCTTCATCGGTCACTATTATTATTACTTAGATGTGAGGTTATTCTTAAACTAGCTGTTTTCAGTACGACTCTGGAGATACTACACACGGTTTCAGATCAATCTCAATCAATCATTTAATCAACCAAATCAATCTCAATCAATCAAATCATAACTTACAGCTTGCGAAAACCAGCTTATAGTTCAAAAATACTGATTGGACTTGCAGTTTAATAAAACCAACCACAACTTGGTCATGCAAAACCAGCTCCCAGTTAAAAAAAATAAGTCTGATTTAACGTACAATGTGCAAAAAAAACATTCTCACACTTATTGTAATTTGCTATCTAACCGTCTTTTTGCATTAACTGTAGCATTGTTAGTGCAGGTTTGAACGTCCGTTGAAAAAACAAGATTGTTATTAAAAAACAGGAAAACAGCGTTTGACGATATATTATAAAAAACAGTACATCATTTATTTATTTAATCACATTTTTTATCGGTCTTCTTCGATCGTGATTCATCATGGTTTTGAGATGCGTCCTTCTCCTTTACCTCATCGTTCTTCTTGCGTGAATCATCACCATTATCTTATATTTGAGATAAATTCAGCCGTCAACTTCATCATATTCATCATTATCATCATCATCTTGAACTGTTATGTCGTAATAGTTTATTAACAAGCCAGTACAATCTCTAATGTCCACTGATAAACAGGAGAATACATTGTAATATTACTCACTCGATAGTGGTTACACTTTAAAGAGCGAAACCCGAGAAACGAGAGCGTTGCCGGTTTTGGGTCTTGTGCGCGGGCACTCTCGTCAATGTTCGGATATGATCGGTTATCTTCGGGGAAGTTAGGAAAGGAGGTCGCCGAAACAGCCTTCGGTACCATCTTAACAGAAATACCTCTGCCAAAAAACGAACTCAAATTTGTGACCATCACCGAATGAGCATTATTATTATTATGAACCAGGATCAGGGATGTTAGATGTTTTACGGCTTGTTAATAAACTATTACAAAATAATCGTTCAAGATGAAAACGATGAGATGAATGAGGTAAAACGTATCTCAAAGTTTGATGATAGTGATGCTCTCTATTAAATTTAAAATAAGCTAAATTACGTTACTCTTGTTTCAGATTAGAAAATTTATAAGTGTTTAATTAGCATGGCTATTAAATCCCAGCTGGTAAAAGCCAATATAACGTGAAGTACATGGGTGTGTAATTGAACATGCAAATAAATCAGGCATAATATTTGTGTCTAATTACTATTTTTTTAATGTAGGTGATTTGAAAACTGGTGATACTCCAAACTGGTAATAATTTATTTTAAATGATTTATTACAAATGTGTAATTTTATAGGACCTGAAGAAGATTGTGCAATGTTGGGTTAGACGTAAATCAAATTACAGGTAAAAATAATGACGGTAAATTAAATTTTGGTATTATTAGTAAATCATTTATTTAGATACAGCTCAAGGACTAAACAGCTCTGAGCCATCGGAATCAGATTTTTTAGTAACACCAGAACCCAAGAATTATTCTATAATGCAAATACGATATTAGACTGTTCTATTACATTACCTAAATTTGACCAGACGTCTTCTGTGAATAAAGCCAAGATCAGCAGTTTGTCCGGGTCAATAGGAGCTAATAATCATATGTTTAAATTTGAACTTAACCAACACAAGCAATAATTTTGAACCGCTTCCAGAAACACGTTATTACGCAAGTTTTCTCCAGATCTACAAACGCACAGTACAACTTCCTTTTTACCCTTAAACACTTTTCGATCACCTGATGGAGAGCAACCATCTGATCGACACATCCACTCCCTGCCATGAAGCCACCCTGCACATCCCAAATCTTAGTTTGTGTAGTTTCTCTTACTCTATCAATCAGCATTCTTCCAAATACTTTACCAGCACACTGAGCACACTTATTCCTCTGTAGTTCTTACAATCACTCTTGTTCCCCTTACCCTTATACAGTGGTACAATGATCGCGCTCTTCCAATCCCTCGGCACTTTTCCACACATAATGCATACATTAAATAATTCACAAAATCTTCGTATAAGCTTTGCACCTCCATACTTTAACGTTTCACCAGTGATTTCATCTACGCTTGCTCCCTTGCCGTTTTTCAACCTTCCTACCGTTTTCTCTACCTCGTTGATCCCAGGGTCTTCAGTGTCATTCACAATTCCTGCTACATTCTCGTTATTTAACGCTGCTCATTTTCCACACTACTGTACCGCTTTTCAAAATATTCTTGCCAACATTTCCTCACTTAACAATACAACTTCACGCGATTATTGGATAAGCAAAATCTAACCAATTCGGAAGCTATAAGCTTTACGTCGTCGTACATTAGCAACATTGGATCAGAAGAATGCACTCAGAAAAGGTGAACCGAAAAGAGATTCAGCAGTGGCGACGAAAGCATTGGAATGTTCTCAGTGGTAGCGAAAATTATATTTTTTCAAGTGAAGACGACTCAAGTGATACAAGTTATGATAAATCAACTTCCGAACCAATCAGTTAGGGTTAGTGAAAGTAAAAATCTTTCATATATAACTCCACTTAAAGTGGCTACAATTACAAATTCCAAGAGAAGGTGGGATAAAATATTTTTTGTACATTTTGTAACAAATACTTTGCGAAGCTTCCACTGCATTGGTATAAGAAACATTCAAATGAACTAGAAATGGCATATATTCTGAGTTTATCTAAAAATTCACGTGAAAGGTAACAACTCATAGCTATATTAATAGAGGTACTTTTATTAGCAATACTGGTGTTATTAAATCAGGCGAAGGAGAAATTGTTCCAAAATGAAGAAGTTGTGTTTAAGTGGCAACAGATTTTCAAGATTTATTACCCTACCGGTATTATTACCAAATGTTTTCAAACATGATTTGACAAAACACCAAACAATGTGCGTCTTTAACGATCGTGAAAATGAAAACAGGTCAAACAGAAGCATAAATTTACTTATGTTGCCGGTAGGTCCTGCAATTACGTATGAGGTAATCCATTTCTACTACTTGTAATTTGGGCTTCATTTCTGCACTGATTACCTAAATCTCACTACAATAACAAAGAGCAGATTGTACCATCACTTGGCCTATTCTTTTCTTCACATTTTTGGATATGTTTTAATCACACCATAAGGAGTTAAGATAACCAACTACTTTTCCACTTTCCTGTATTATGTTTTTTATTTCAATCTCTCCCACACCACTTTGACCTACTATGGCTCCCAGATATTTAAATCCTTCAAATTTCTCTACTTGTACCTCGGCATTTAGTAGAACTTCAAACTTCGTTTCACTATTCACAACTAGATATTCGGTTTTTTCAAAGCTTACTTTCAGACCCACTTCTAGTATTCAGCATATAGTCTCTTCAGCATAAGACCAAAAACAAAGTATTACAAAGATCTATATCATCTACATTACTTAATTCTTCATCAGATCAAATGCAACCCAGCACTTCCATGGAAGGGAGCGAAAATAAAATTTCAGGACCCGATTTTGGAGGATGTAGTCAAACCTCACCATCATCTCACCTCAGGATAATAAAACAAAACGTAGTAGACTGCTGCAGAAGTTAGACAAAGAATGATAGAAGATGAATTGAAGATAAGGGAGAAAGAAGTAAATAAAACCACAAACCTAAAGCTAAGAAATCCGCTAAAAGCAACGAAAGAGCAAATTGTGCGCAAGAATGGCAGCTATAGATGACTTGCTTGATAGCATGCCACGCCGTCTAAATGAGTGCATTACAAACCGTGGCGGAGCAAATCATTATTGCAAAAAACATTTTTAGTTTTTGTTCTTTTGTTTTCAAATTTTAATCCTTTGTTCTAATGAAGGACATCGTTGGCGAAAATTTCAACAAAATATTTTAATAAATTCTAGTGTCAGTATATATATATATATATATATATATATATATATATATATATATATATATATACCATACTTTCATAGGGGTGTCAAGGTTTTCCTGGGGGTGGGTAACGTTGATACCTTACACTTTAAAAAAAATAATTTTGTAAGGAATAATTATTTTCATTTTATATCGTGTACATTATAAAGAGGATATAAGTACCTTCATTTTGCCACAAAAGCAGTGCTCTAATTAATCATCAAATGACAAATAAAAATTTCAAAGTTATGTCAATGTTACACCATTTTACCTTATATTTTTTAATTTAATTTAATTTTGTTAAATCTACTGTAATACGTCAATTGGTTTAGAATGATTTGCTTTAGGAACACTAGCACATTACACTTATTATTGGATTGTCTCCACAAATAACTTACTTTTTACCGATATATTTAAATAAGGAATGTGTAACAAGTCATCAGCGAGTTTTAAAAGCATACAGTCTCCACAAAGTGTATACAAAACGTCCTCGGAGGAAATGTTAGTGGTATGGTCGTAAGTAGAAAATGTATACGTAAAAAGTCCTAGGATACTACCATGAAAGTATAGTCGTCATTAGATTAAGTGCGTAAACAAAGTCCACGGAAGATATTTTAGTAGTATAGTCCTATCTAGAAGTAGTATGTATAAAAAATCCTCGGAAGTCGTTGTATATTTCTCACTAGATAAAGTGGATATAAAAACACAAAGCTTATTTTTGAGCGTTAGTTGAGTGTTACAAAATTTTAACGTAAAGCCAAAAATATTTAACAGCTTTTCGGAAAAAAAATTAAAAATTGCTACTCCAGGTCGCCGTCCTCGTACACGTTTGCGTGTGTGTGTATATGCGTGTATGTGTGTGAGTGTGTATGTGTGTGCGTGTGTAAGTGCGTGAGTGTGTGTGGGTGCGAGTGTGGGTGCGTGTGTGGGAGCGTGAGTGGGTGCGTGCGTGCGTGCTTACGTACGTGGGTGCATGCGTGCGTGTGTGTGTCTGTGTGCGTGTGCATGTGCGTGTGCGTGTGCGTGTGCGTGTGCGTGTGCGTGTGCGTGTACGTCGTGTGCGTGTGTGTGTGCGTGTGCGTGTGCGTGTGAGTGTCCGTGTGCGTGTGCGTGTGCGTATGTGTGTGCGTGCGCGTGGGCGTGTGTGTGTATGGATGTATCTTAGTAACTCCAAAACGAAAACACCTACGTACCTAAATTTTGTATTTAAGCTTGTTCTCGTTTGGCTTAGAGCTGATTAGGGTTTGGGAGAAATCAAGCGGTGTAAAGGGGTGGTGTGTTAGGGGTAGTTGTTGGTTTTTACCAAATATTTCTAAGACAGCTGCACATTTCAAAGATATAAGCATACCTAGACATAGATCTTAAACATAACGATTAATTATGTACTATGGAATTCTTGGTACGACGCGGAATTTGGCGACAAAAAAATTCTTAAGGTAGAATTTAAGTGTTAGTTCAAGTTTTTTCATTATCTGATTAACGATTAATTTTATAAGAAAAAGTGTATTTTGTAAAGAAAATTTAATTTTACGTAAATTCTCCATAAGGTTTTTTTAACGTAAAGCGAAATAAACGTAAAAATTAAATAAATATAATTGAAAATGTTGAAGCTGTATTATCGATATTTTTTTTTAACAATGTTGCTTGTTTTCGTTATGAACGTGTAAAGAGATATTTAAAGAGATATATATATAATATATATATATATATATATATACATATATATATATATATATATATATATATATACTACGTTTCAAATGAAATGCAGTGCTTAGAAATAATAATGCTATGCTCTTGAAAGTATGGTAAAATAATACTTTATTAACATGTATAAGAAGATGAAATTTTGAAGGCAAAATATTAAGTTAACAAGAAAATGTTAATAGTGTGTAGCATCGCCACGCACAGCAATGCAGGCGTTTACTCTCCAAGGCATGCTTTCTATGAGATGATATATATCCTCTTGAGGCATTTCATCCCAGGCTACCTGGAGATGGTGTAATAATTCATCCAAATTGTTTGGCGGCCTTGGTAGTTTAGTCTTTGACCCATCATGTCGCATACATGTTCAATAGGCAAAAGTTCTGGCGATCGCGCAGGCCACGGCGATAATGGTAGCTGCACTTGATCCAGAAACCTTCTTGTAACATGTGCGGTTTGTGGTCTAGCATTATCTTGTTGCAAAATACCATTTGCTAACGTCTGCATTAACGGTAATACCACTGGCTCCAAAACATTAGCAATGTAACGCTGAGCACTTAATGTACCTAGAATGAACACAAGAGGAGATATTCCACCAACACGTATGGCACTCTAAACCATGACTGCAGGTGTTAAGCCTATGGGTCATCTTTCAACAAACTCTAAATTTCGGCGTTCTCTTCGAAACCGCCGCACTGTCTGATGACTATCGTTTCGCCACAAACAAAAACGCGATTCGTCGCTGAAGGCGATTTTATTCCATTGCAGGGCCCAGTCCCGCCGCTTTTGACACCATGCCAATCTAGCAGTCTTATGCTCTTGGGTTAACTAGGGTCATCAGAACGGACGATGCGAATGTAAGCCAAAATGCTTAATTCTACTGTAGATTGTTGAAATTGATAGGTGACGACCAATAGCTCCTGTCCAGTTCACCGCAGCAGACCTTGTTGACTGAAAGCGATCTCTTGTGGACATCCGCCTAAGAAGTCGTTCTTCACGATCATTGGTGGTGCGTGGTGGTCTTCCACTGGGACGAGGTCATTGAATGCCTTCTTTTAAAGACCAAATGCAGGCCACCGTGTTGTGGTCTCTATTAAGTCTTCTGCCGATTTCTCGAAATGACAAACCTGCTTCTTCCATGGCGATAATTTTACCCCTGTCAAAGTCTGAAACTTGGACGAAGTTACGTCTTTGTCTTACTGGGAGCAATGATTCAGAATAAATGTGTCAGTTAAACAACAAAAAATTGAGACTAAACGACTAGATATCTTAAAATGTGTAAATCAAAATTGTTGATAATTGATGTTAACAGTGGTGCAAAGTACATAATGACTTGTTCTTTTTTATTGAAACTTGAATCGTTTTCTATATGATACTGAAACATTATTTTGCCAAAATTTCAAAATCATAGCATTATTATTTCTAAGTGGTGCATTTCATTTGAAACGTGGTGTATATATAACGTGAACCAAAATAAAGTACCCCTGCTTCAAGTGTTTATTCTACACATAAATTGAAGACGAAAAGTTGGATCAGATTTTTCTCTAAAATGTACGGCTACGAAGTTGAATTTTGAAAATAGTTTTTCGCAAATAACTCGAAAACCTTTAGGAATTTCAAAATACTATCCCCAATGAAAATTACTTCTTTGTTGACGAGGATTTTTCTGGCTTGATTTGATTGTCTATGAATGAACTGGAAGTATTAATTTTTTGACATTGTTCCCGTATACTTTCTATTCCAACTTTTTTGTTTGTGATTGTTCAGGTCTTTTAATGACTTTTTTGGTCCGTTATTCAATTTTCTGCAAATTTGGTCCTCTTAGTTGAAGTTGATAAAGTAAACGGTTTACGAGTTATTTGCTATTCAATCAATCACTGTCAATTAAATCCGCCGATTTGGAAATGCCTGGGAATATAAACGAACAGCTTCAGCACAATTCCTAAAAGCTCTGCCAAACATTATGTGCATATCTGCCATTTCAGGGTTAAATGGGGTAGAGAAACGGTAGGAGGTTGAAAAACAACATAGGAGCAGGCGTGAATAAGAGCTCTGGTGAAATGCTAAAATATGGGGGCGCAAAGCTTACACGAAAATTATATGAATTATTCAATGTATGCATTAAGTCTGGAAAACTGCCGAGTGATTGGAAGAGAGCGATCATTGTAGCGCTGTGTAAGAGTAAGGGGACCAAGGGTGATTGCAATACCTACAGAGTAAAGAAGTATCTTTATTGTGCATTTGTAAATCCTGAGAGAGCGTGTGACCGAGCAATTAGGCAGAAGCTATAGGAAATATTAGATGAATATGGCGTAAGTAAAGGTCTAATAGACGAAATAAGGGCAGTGTATAACGATAGCCGGTCATGCGTTATGGCGAGAGGAAGTGTGAGTGAATACTTTAACATCGAGCAAGGAGTGCCACCAGGCTATGTGATGTCACCGCGATTGTTAAACGATACATGGATAAATGTGCGATTCAAAAGGTGTAATTGATGGTGACGTAAATGTAGTATTTCTAGTGTATGCATATGACCAAGCCTTATTGAGTGAGAATTCGGATGAGCTACAAACTGCTCTGAGGACGTTTGATATAGTCTGTGAGAGCATGCACCTAAAGATAAACGTGAACAAAACAAAGTTTGTAATGTTCAATCGGGAAGGTGAAAAGGAGAATAGAGTATTTACCTTGCATTATCAAATTATGGAACAAGTGTACGCGTTAGTATATCTGGGTAGAATGTTCACTGCAGATGGTACAATGGATGGCCAAATTGGACGACAGGTCAATGCTGGAAGAAAACTTTATGGACGATAATGAAAACGAAAGCATCAAGTTAACTGCGAAACGAGCTTTCTATAATGGCGTGTTTGCCCCGTCAGTACTGTATGGAAGTGAGACATGGGTATGTAAAAAAAGCACGAAAGACGAAAGTAAAATAAATCCGGTGTGCAAGAGATTCTTTAGAAGCTCATGCGGTACAACGAAAAGGCATAAGATGAAAAATTTGTGTATAATGAAGCAGTGTGGCGAAGAAAGGACGATGATGGATAGATATAAGAGTAGTACACTACGTTGGTTTGGTCACATCGAAGGACTGAACAACAAAAGATTAACAAATGAAATTTCTGTTTGTGAAGTTAGAGGTAAGGACGGACCTGGTAGGCCGCTGAATGCAGTAGAATGTCGATAAAATAAAGAAAGATAAGGAGTTTTAAAAATGAAAGAGTATGTCAGGGACAGTGTGTGAATCTTGCGGAAGCTGGGGTGGTATTCTGGGATAAGAATGCATAGAGAGGGATTTCAAAAATAAGCGAGGCAGGGATTGGTTTAGGTATTTCGCACCGAGCTGGTAGCGTAGTGGTGTCAAGACCTGCTTAGCATTCGGTAGGTAATGGGTTCCATTGCCGTTACCGCCTACCTTGTATGAGGTTTTTCCAGAGGGTTTTCCTTATACACATGTAGCGGCATGGTCACTGCGTATATGCACACCATGTGCGACTGCAAAGGCGGATGCTGGGGTTATATTTTTCACCACAGAAGCCTAACTTCGTTCCTTCTGACTCTATCCTGACTACACCCATCCTTAATCCCACTATGCATACATACGTAATGTATGTATGTATGCTGGGAATCTATGATTGTGGCTGAAGGAGCTCGGAAAACTCAAGCAGGGAATGAAATCCTCCAGTCCCAATACTTGTCCAACAACCACTTTCTGAATTAGAGTCGCCACCAGAAGCTGTTTCCGCCTTACGCAAATTTCATCAAAACTCCGAGATGAGATACACACGCCCGAGCGCCGGCAGGCAAAGTTGAGAAGACGGAAGAACCGAGAGGGACTCCCTCCGCTGTCGTTACCCCGTCTGCTTAATCTGCCTTATGGTTCGACTCCACATTAGTCCTTCTCAGAGATATAAATTTGGAGAAGGCCCTACCTGTCAGTTGTAAGGTGGAAGTAGCGCTCGCTCAGGCGAAAGCTGCGATGGACCTGTGTGGAATGATCCTCGCGCACGATGCATAGGTGGTTGCCCTTTTCGGATAATCAGCAAAGGCCCGATGCGAGGATTGCTGGCCAAGGTTAAGTATACAGTATCGATTCCCACATGTTCTGTTTAACAACACCTGTTACTTTCTTTTACAGATCCACTTAGGCATCAATAGGCATGCCATCACATCCTATCACATGACATCCACTCAACTAACAAAACCCACAAGTGTTCATCACCAACGGCTACAATAACAATATGCACAGCAATGGTGTCTGGAATCGTAGAACGTCAACAGACTACATGTCCACATTCAAGTGCTGAAGGCGGGAAAGGCTCAAACTGCATGCAACAAAGCTACACACACAGATATATATATATATATATATATATATATATATATACGTATATAAGATAGATTAATGGTAGCACGAAGCGCTTTTACAGCAGGAAATAGAGATAAGCATTAATGAAATTTATTATGAGAAGGCTAGAGCTGTCCCTGTAAACGGTAGTAACTTTTAAAATATTTATAACGGGAGAGAGGCCAATACTGTCTCTTGCGGGATAAAGCGCAGGCTAGTTATGGAAAATCGATATTATAATGTCGCGTTACAGCACAAGGCGCGTCGCGAGGGTTAGGCGATTTTCTATCTGAACGACTACATTACTCACGGTGGTTCGTAAGGAAAGAGTTTATTATACACACGCTTTTGGATGCAATTTGTCCTTGCGAGATTTATTATTTATACTGGTGAATCGTCGCAATTGCATGGACTCAATTAATTACTAACGTATTGGTATTAAGTACTTTAATTATTTCCTTTGCTTAAAAGAAATTTAAGCTTTTATTCTGTGAACCAGTTTTCAGTGCAAATGCGTACAACTTTCGTATATGCAAACCGTTCTGTAATTATGAAATGCAGGGAATACGGATTTTTATACGTATTTATGTACTCTGGTTTATTAGGGATAACCATCGAAACGATTACGCGCATGATTTAATGCTACAGGATTGAGTTTTCGCACACAACTCATCTGAGTTATTTAAAATAAGATAAATTTAGTGACAGGATAACTTCCGGGTTATCAAGAAGAGGTCTGATTAAACACAATTACGTTTACGCGGGTCTACAGAAAGTCGACCACGGTGACTGTAGCGTTTACAACGGGTGAGTGTGGTTGAATGAAAGCTCTCGGACAAGGACTCGCGACGTCTTGGTTTAGAGGACGGCGGATGATACGCTTCCTCTTCAGGTAACGGCACTTTTCGTCCTTATCTATTTACTTAGCCTATATGGTGGGCGTGGGAGTATGTTGGTGTAATTAGTGTTTCGAAGGGCCCATAGCAAAATTCTGGGACAAACCCGTTAAGTTGCACAAAAGAAGCCTTCCGGTGGGGGTGGTAGAACTAAGGCGATGGCTTTTTTTTTCAACTGGGTAAGTAGAGATTGACGCTGGAGTATTCAACCCTGCGTAACAACGTCCGATTGGTGTTTTTATGTTGTGTTTGTGACATATGACTCCAGGTCTATACCCGTCGTAACATCTTGAGGTGTGTGTATGTTGTGAGATTGTGTACTGTACACGCAAGATGGCTTCTGGGTATCGAAGCCCGTCGTCTTGCTGAGTGATATGTAATTTAGTGTAAGATTGTGCAATAAACTTACGTGTCCGCGACCTCGGAGGGAAAGCGCAGTTGTACAGAATAATGCACGACTATACGCGACGCATATGCAAATAGACGCGGTGTTCACCAGGTAGACGGAAGATGACTTGACTAAAGCAGCGGCTACGTATGGTTAAGCTTCGGGAAACTAGAACGGACTGGATCGGGCCGGATTCAAACGGTACGTATTCACGATACTAAACACGATAATTATTATGGCAATAGTAATAGTCGTCGGTCTCCGTTAAGAGTAGCGCGTCGCTGGTTTTATAGGAGATTTGCGGTAGGCGGATACGGCTTCTGCTTAGGGAGATTCCCTTCTTCGATTAAAGGAAATTACTCTGACGTAAAAGCGTTTACTGGTTTTCTGCAGTCTACATCGGCGGGATAAAATCATTATTGGTGGTGCAACATAGCACAATTTTTTGCAATTTGTTTTAATACAGGATGGCCAGCAAATAATCAATTAAAGAAAAAATTCGTAAAGTATGCTGGTTCCTTACAACCAGACATCTAGATGCTAACTTAAAAAATTAAACTAAATGAGATTCATTTTAATTATAATTCTTTAGGGCAACTGTGCAACCTTTTTTTGTACGTTAATAACTCTGTAAAAACACAAACAATAATGTGTGTCAAAATGACGTTTAAAGCTTCATGTCAGATAGGGACTAATATATACACGTTAACCGAAACCGCCGCTTCTGCATGATATCAGTAATACAGTTTAACTCTTATTTAATTACTCGTCATTCTGGTATTGAAAAGATTTGCCACTTAAATTCTTTCTTGGGAATTTTTGTGCCGCTAGCTTACACGTCGTATCAAAAATTTGCATAGAACATAGTTAATCAAATGTGTCTAAGGTTATTATCTAGGTATTTTTATATCTTTGAAATTTGCAGCTGTTTTAGAAATATTTGACAAAAACAAAAAATGCGCACAAGAACACGCACACGCACGCCCACGCCCGCACACACGCACACGCACACACGCACAAACACGCACACACGCACACACGCACACACTCACACATACGCGCGTACACACGCACAGACGCAGACACTCACACACGCGGCGCGGACGCGGGTGCGGACGCAAACGCGGACGCGGACGCGGAGACGAACACGGAAATGGACAAAGACACGGACATGAACACGGACACGGTCACGGACACGCACACGGACTTGGACACGGACAGGTAGACGGACTCGGAAACGGACACGGACGCGGACGCGGGCACGGTCACGGACACGCACACGGACTCGGACACGGACACGGACTCGGATGCGGACGCGGAAACGGGCACGGGCACGGGCACGGACACGGAGACGGATATAGTCACGCAACCAGACACAGGCACATAGACTCAAAGACACCCAGACACACAGACAGACCCACACACAGACACGCAGGCATACAGACACGCAGACACGCAGATACACAGACACACAGACACACAGACACACAGACACACAGACACACAGACACACAGACACACAGACACACAGACACACAGACACACAGGCACACAGACACACAGACACACAGACACACAGATACACACACACACAGACACACAGACCCACAGACACACATACACACAGACACACAGACACACAGACACACAGACACACAGACACAGACACACAGACACACAGACACACAGGCACCCAGACACACAGAAACACAGAAACACAGAAACACAGAAACACAGAAACACAGACACACAGACACAAAGACGCACAGACACACAGACACACAGACACACAGACACACAGACACAAATACACGCAGACACCCAGACACACAGACACACTGACACGCAGACACCCAGACACGCAGACACCCAGACACGCAGACACGTAGACACGCAAACACGCAGATACGCACACAGGCACACACGCACGCACGCACGCACGCACTCATGAACCCACGTGGCCACGCACCCACGCGCCCAAGCACGCACAGCGCATACGCGCGCACGCGCGCACACTCGCACACTCGTACACTCGCACACACGCACACACGTACACACGCATGCACAGACACAGACACACACGCACACTCGCACACACGCACACACGCACACACGCACACACGCACGCACGCACACACGCACACACTCATTCACGCACACACGCGCACGCGCACACACGCACACTCGCACACTCACACACTCGCACACGCGCACACTGGCACACGCGCACGCAGGCACGCGCACACGCAAAGAGACGATTACACGCACAGACGCACAGATGCACAGACACACAGGCACGCGGACACGAACACGGGCGCGGCGCGGACGCCGACTCGGACGCGGGCGCGGATGAGGAAGCGGAGGCGGACTCAAACGCGGGCGCGGAAGCGGACGCGGACGCTAACACAAAGGCGGAAGCGGACACGGACACGGACACGGACACGGACACGGACACGCACACGGACACGGAGACGGACACGGACACGGGCACAGACACGGACACAGACACGGACACGGATACGCACACGGACACGGATACGGACACGGACACCGATGCGGGCACCGACACAGACACGGACATGGACACGGACTCGGACTCGGACTCGGACACGGACACAGACACCGGCTCAGATACGGACACGGACACGGAAACGAAAACGGACACGGACACTGACACGGACACTGACACGAACACGGACACGAACACGGACACGGACACGAACACGGACACGGACACGGACTCGGACACACACGGCCACGGACACGGACATGCACTCGGACACGGACACGGACACAGACACCGTCGCGGACGCCAACACGGACACGGACACGGACACAGACTCGGACACCGGCACGGACAAGGACACGGACACGGACACGGACGTGGACACGGATACGGACACGGACACGGCCACGGACAAGGACACCGACTCGGAAACGAAAACGGACACGGGCACTGAGACGGACACGGACACAGACACGGACACGGACATGGATACAGACACGGACACGGGCACGGTCACGGACACGGACACGGGCACGGACACGGACACGGGCATGGACACGCGCTCGGACACGGACACGGACACCGACGCGGGCACGAACACGGACACGGACACAGACACAGACACGGACACGGACATGGACACGGACACGGACACGGACACGGACACGGACACGGACACGGACACGAACACGGACACGGACACGGACACGAACACGGACACCGGCACGGACACGGACACAGACTCGGAAACGAAAACAGACACGGGCACTAACACGGACACGGACACAGACACGGACACGGACACGGACGCGGACACGGACTCGGACACGGACACGGTCACGGACACGGACACGGGCACGGACACGGACACGGACACGGACACGGACACGGACACGGACATGGGCACGGACACGGACACGGACACGAACACGGACACGAACACGGACACTGACACGTGCACGGACACGGACGCGGACGCGAACGCGGGTGCTGACACGAACTCGAACTCGGACAAGGACACGGACACGGGCACGGACACGGACACGGACACGGACACGGACACGGATAAGAACACGGACACGAACCCGGATACGGACGCGCACACGGACACGGACACACTCACACACATACTCACACACACACTCACTCACACACACAGACGCACTCACGTACGCACGCACGCACTCGCTCAGGCACGCACACACGCACGCAAGAGCGCACACACACAAACACACACACCCACACTAACACACACACAAACACACACACACACACACATACACACACACACAAACGCACACACACACACACACACACACACACACACACACACACACACACACACACACATACACATCCAGGTATTTTAGCGAAACTTGGTCATCAGTTGTAAAATGAGCTAACAAGTCGATTTATCAATAGTGAAGTCGGTTACACAACCTTCTATATCAACATCAACGCGGACACCAACACGGACACGGACACAGACACAGACACGGACACCGGCACGGACACGGACACGAACACGGACACGGACACGGACACGGGCACGGACACAGACACGGACTCGGACACCGGCACGGACACGGACACCGACTCGGAAACGGAAACGGACCCGGGCACTGACACGGACACGGACACGGACAGACACGGACATGGATACGGACACGGGCTCGGACACGGACACGAACACGGACACGGACACGGACACGGACAAGGGCACGGACACGGACACGGGCACGGACACGCCCTCGGGCACGGAAACGGACACCGACGCGGACGTAACACGGACACGGACACGGACACGGACACGGACACGGACACGGACACGGACACGTACACGGACACGGACACAGACACGGACACGGACACAGACACGGACACGGACACGGAATCGGAAACGAAAACGGACACGGGCACTAACACGGACACGGACACAGACACGGACACGGACACGGACGCGGTCACGGACTCGGACACGGGCACGGTCACGGACACGGACTCGGACTCGGACACGGACACGGACACGGACACGGAGACGGACACAGACACGGACACGGACACGGACACGGACACGGGCACGGACACGGACACGGACACGGACACGGATAAACACACGGACACGCACACAAACACGGATACGGACACGGACACGGACACTCACTCACTAACGCACACTCTCACTCACTCACTCACACACTAACACACACACACACGCACACACACACACACACATACACACACTCACTCACTCATACACACACACGCACGTACGCACGCACGCACGCGCTCACGCACGCACACACGCACGCAAGAGCGCACACACACACACAAACACACACACACACCCAGACTAACACACACACACACACACACACACACACACACACAAACGCACACACACACACATACACATCCAGGTATTTAGCGAAACTTGGTCAATAGTTGTAAAATGAGCTAACAAGTCGATTTAGCAATAGTGAAGTCGGTTACATAATCTTCGACATATGTATATGTAGGTTGGAAGGTAAAAAAATTCAAAGGAATAATACTAGAACTTTACCAGCACTACCTCTCATAAGCTTATTAGTCCTACATACCCTTGTTTACATTTTATCTACTCCTATGTACTTTAGCCATATCACTGACTCCACCAACAATTCTACCAACGCCGTCACCTTCATTACACCATCTCTGTTCTACCTTCATAGCATTAATTTAAATACATTAAAAATGTTGCGTTATACAAAGCGCTTTTCAATTACTAATAGGATTTAGCAGAAACGTGTATAATTAGTAGGTACATAGTGCCCCAAGGCTGGAATGTCGGTTTTAGCATCTCGACGGTTTTATTCCGCTCAAGTGAAGCGAGAGCTGCTGAAATCGGGGGACTGCTAAGGCCATTTCCATCAGAAGTGCAGTCAACTATTTATCGTCTTCCCCGTCCCCAATTTTAAAATACGTAAATAAGGTTTTGTTCATTTAACGATAGTCTACTCTTATAATAATTGTTTATTATGCCACACACACACACGCACGAATGTACGCACGCACGCACTCACGCACGCACCCACACCCACATCCACACCCACACCCACACCCGTACCCACACCCATACTCACACCCACACTCATACACACACACACACACATATCCATGCATCTTAGCGAAACTTTCAAAAGGTTGTAAAATGAACTAACAAGTCGATTTAGCGATAGTGAAGTTGATTGCATAAGCTTCTGTATTTACATATGTATATGTAGGTAAAAAATATTCAAGAAAATTATAATAAAACTTCACTTGCACCCCCTCTCATAAACTTATTAGTCCTACATACCCTTGTTGATATTTCATCTTCTCCTGTGTACTCTAGCCATGTCACTGGCTCCACCAACAATTCTACCAACGCCGTCATCTTCATTACACCATTTCGCTTTTACCATCATAGCATTACATTCCAAGTGCTTATGTATCAGTCAGAATTGTTATTTTCACTACTGAAATTCATTTTATCATTTCCCGTGATTATTATGCACACCACTTGTACAATAATTGAACTTTTGGTGGTGCAAAAACAAAAAAAAACACCGTATGCTATCACATCCCTTATGGACTTCAATAAAATTAATTTTAATATATTAAATATGTTGCATTATATAAAACGCTTTTCAATTACTAATAGGATCTCACAAAAACGTGTATGATTAGTAGATACATAGTGAACCAAGGGTGGAATGTAGGCTTTAGCATCTCTCTCTCTCTCTTATAATATAAGTAATTTTATTGTATCTCATATTTAGAATTTACATCAGTTCTACATACAAAAAGACACAATTTGCATCGATAGGGGCTTGAATCTCGATGGCACAGTTGGTTAGCGTGGTACTCTTGCAAAGTGCAGGTCGTAGGTTCAAATTCTACTCGAGGTAAACTTTTTACTTTTCTATGTAATAAAATTAATAATAACTTTAATTACATGTTTACTTTTGAACTTATTTCGTTCGTAACAGATAACGTACAATAATTTAATGTTAAAGTTGCTTTGGTAAGTGCGTATCCTTGCGATATTGCAGGCTCACATTCCATTAATATAAGTAATTTAATTTTAATCTCATCATATTTAGAATTTACATCAGTTCTATATACATAAAGACAAAATTTGCATCGATAGGGGCTTGAATCTCGATGGCGCAGTTGGTTAGCGCGGTACTCTTGCAAAGTGCAGTTCTTAGGTTCAAATCCTACTCGAGGTAAACTTTTTATTTATGTTATTATAAGTTTTTTTTTTTTTTTTTAATTAATAATAATTTTTTATTTATGTGTCTAATAAAATTAAAAATAATTTTAATTACATAATAAATTAATTAATTTGATCAAATTTAAACTAGAAACGTTTTATGTTACCTTTACAATCAGGTATTCTTTATTTGGCGCCTCCTTTAGAAATTCAGGACACTTCTCATTTTCCAATACTTGCGATGTCTTAGGGACATAGTTTTTTTAATTCTTTTTCGTGTACACCTGTACTTTACTGATGGAGACAATGTCAATGTTTTCTATAACTTTTATTACGGATTTTAACATCGAAAATTCTGATCATGATGTCCACGACCAATTTCTTATGCTGTGTTCGACCAGATAAGCGAGCAGGATTTGAACCTATGACCTGTACTTTGCTAAGGCACCGCGCTAACCAACTGCGCTATCGAAGTACATGCTCCAATCGATGTAAATTGTGTCTTTATGTATACAGTGTCCGAGATTCAGCATGCATGTATTGCTATATTCGTCAATATTGAAGATAGAATGTCGGTTAAATGGGGAAAGTTTTATAGAATTTTATGGCTATCATCATGGTGAAGTCAGATTTGAAGTAACTTTTTTTTTGTTTTTGAAATAATTGAAGAAAACAAAAATTGTGCATTTTCTACTACCCTCTGTAGCTCTTTTATTTGAAGTCGGACAACATTTTGATTTGTACATTATTATGACACTTTTAAAAGACAATTTTAAAAAAAATACCAAAATTTATCTACAGTCATTTGTTTTTGAAATACATACACTAAGTAGTGTTTTTCATATGGACGCCATCTTGGATTTTTACATTATCGAATAGTATTTTTATCACCTTTTCAGCGATGTATCACATGATACGAGAATTTACTTCAACTATCAAAAATTTAAAAATATAAAATTGAAATAGTAGGCTTGAGAAGGCATGGATTAATAAATGAAAATTTATACAATTAGATTCCTAATTATTGTTATTTCTAATAACTAAAATAAAACAAAACCGATAATAGTAACTATCATAAAACATGCTCGATATGCGCCCCTCTACACTCCACACATTTTCTACAACGATTTAACACTGAATGTGTAACCCTAATTAACGTATTTCTATTTACAGAATTTAGTACATGTCTTACTCTATTTTCTAAAATGTCAAGATTTTCTGGAGTGTCGAAATAGTACACCTCGTTTTTTGTATGACCCATAAATAAAAATCTAGTGGGTTCACGTCAAGGGACCTGGCAGGCCATAAAATGTCCCCATTATTAGAAATTAATTTATTATTAAATACTCTTTGCAAATATTGTTTAACGTCTGCTGAATTGTGTGCTGGACAACCATCTTGCATAAACCAAATATTTTCTACATTTGGATTGATGTTTCTCCGAGCGGGTATGATTTGTTCTTGCAACTAGCAACTAGCTAAGTATCGGCCTCCGTTTAAATTATAATTGAAAATAAATGGTCCAATCAAGTTATTTCCTAAAATGTTACAATTAAAATAAACTTTTTAAGAAAATTTTATTTATACCTATAATTCCGCACCATACATTGAAACCAAATCTGGTTTGAAATCTCCTTTCACAAACTTTATGGGGATTTTCCACATTCCAGAAGTGCGTATTGTGCCTATTAAAAATTCCGCAGTTTGTAAATCTGGTTTCATCCGTCCATAAAACGTTGCACGAGAATTGAGGGTATTCCCCAGATTTTTGAATGTACCACCGTGAAAATGCCATTCGTCTCTCAAAATCACCTTCTCGTAACGCTTGTGTAATAATTGGTTTGAATGGATGAAATTTATTCTTTTTTAAAATGTCATGGACGGAGGATTTCGGAATGTGTAATACATCGGCCATTTTTCTAACCGAAGATGCTTCGTTTTCACCAACAAAATTTAGAACAGCATTATTATTACCTTCATTATCTTTAACATACTTTTTAGGTCTTTCCTTCTCAAAACTGCCATATGATAATAAATTCATCACTAAAGTCCTGAAATGTCTTTTATTAGGTTGAACCCGATCGGGAAACATTTCTTCATAATTTCTTATTGCATTATCTGCATTTCTATTTGCTTTGAAATAGATTTCAAGCATATCTAGTTGCTCTTCATAACGCCATACTTCAAAAAATCTTGCACCAAAATACAAAACATGAATAAATATTAACAATAATAACAACAGGAGCAAACAATAAAAACAACACGAACGAATAACAGAATGACAACAATAATAAACACTAACAATGACAACAAGAACAATTATTTTTCCAAGTACTTAACACAGATTGCGAATAATTTAAGCGAATAAATAAATTATGTCATCTTATTGTCAGACATTGCAATTATTATCCATGGCCTCATATTTTATTTTGTTTAAATGTTTGGTTGCTGAAAGTAAATTTTCATATCATGTAATACATTGTTGAAGAGGTGTTAAAATCCCATATTCGATAATGTAAAAATCCAAATAGCGTCCAAAAACAAAAGTTAGAAATGTATTAAATTTTGTAAGTAAAAACAGATACATTAGCAAGGGTTTAAATTTTTGATAGTTGGAAGTAAATTCTCGTATCATGTGATACATCGCTGAAAAGGTGATAAAAAATACTATTCGATAATGTAAAAATCCAAGATGACGTCCATATGAAAAACAATAGTTAGTGTATGTATTTCAAAAACAAATAACTGTAGATAAATTTTGGTACTTTTTTTAAAATTGTCTTTTAAAAGTGTCATAATAATGTACAAATCAAAATGTTATCAGACTTCAAATAAAAGAGCTACAGGGGGTAATAGAAAATGCACAATTTTTGTTTTCTTCAATTATTTCAAAAACAAAAAAAGTTACTTCAAATCTGACTTTACCATGACGATAGCCATAAAATTCTCTACAACTTTCCCCATTTAACTGACATTCTATCTTCAATATTAACGAATATAGCAATACATGCATACTGAATCTCGGACACTCTGTGTAGTTGTGTCCATGTACTACTGCTACTGTTAACCAAACCAGTAGGTAGCTTATAAAACGTAGATAAGCAAGTGAAAGGTTTGTAATATTTTGTATCTGATAGATTGGCTTTTTTAAATGCAAGATGTGTAACTCCAACAGTAAAAAATTTTAGTGATATATCTGGACCTTGAATACTTACAGAGAAAACATTCATGTATAGCAGATAATTTCTTCAACAAACATTTTTGTATCAGTAAGTATTTCATCAGTAGAGAATCATAGAGGATTGATGTCAGACATGATATCAACGTTACTGAAAACATTTGGAATCCAATTTGCATTTAGATCAGGCAGTGGCGTACTCAGGGGGGATAAGGGGGATCAATCCCCCCAAGCGCCCAACCCTTCCATTCTATTTTACGCTTATTCCTATTGATCCTCAAAAAAATCAAAGCGTTACTCGTAAGCACAAAAAAAAAAAATTATATCGTTGGATAAATGTTCTTTCTGATTTTCAGTTTTATTAATGAATGTATTAAGCACAAAAACTTGTGGGGCAACCTGGTAATAAAAGCATATCCAACATGTTACTAATTGACTAAAACAATTAAAAGTTCTATTCAAATTGCGTGATTCTGAGGACAGGGGCTTAATTTTTTCAGTTCAATAAAGGTAAATAAAAATTATCTATTGCGCACTGCTAAAACACATTACATCTATAAATTCGTTGGGAAACCGAACCTGCCGAGAGTAGACGAGAGTAGAATACTGAAACGGACTCTAAGAGTTAAGAAATTGAGATAATAATTAAAAAGGAATTTTAAAACATTCCAGAGACTAGAATTTCATAACAATGAATCATCTTTATATTAGTATTATTAGTAAATAATAGTAACAAGCGAGCGAATGTATGAGTCATCGTTGTATCAGAGAAATTACCTTATCTAGATATTTCATTTGTGAAATTATCTAGCACATCTGCATTTCTTATATAAAGTATACGCAAAGTAGAGGGGATTAGTCTCTGTCTCATAAAAGTTTACAGTGCGTGTTAATGTGAAGGGTCCGGGTCTAGGGTGTGCTTAAAAACGTTGCAAGTGTGGAGGCAGTCAAATATTATTTCTATTCGTTCATAAGACATTGTTTTGTCATCCATTTTTATTTACTAGTTGTTTTTAGTTCGTTTGTTAAATAGACAATTTACTGTGTAATTAGTTTAGTGAACTATGCAAGTATAAATAATTCAAGTTCCTTGACAAATTTCTTAGGAAGAGGAAAATTTGATGAAAATGAAGCACTGACATCAGGCTCATTTGCCGGTGCCACAGAAGCAGACGAATCTAATAAAAAAGAAAAAGTCAGTCACAGTAGTAATACAAGCATTACTGTCATCTGTACCATTCCACAAAACGTAAATACAATAGAATCGATCTGCGTTCCACCACGTTCCCTTTAATTTGGTTCTATTATTCCGCTAAAAAGAAAGACGCATTCTGTGAATACTGTGCATTATTTGCTAGAACTGGAGAGGTCGGGGGCCAAGCTTTGGGTGTCTTGGTTAAAATAAGAATGGATAACAGTAAAAAGCCAAGGAAGTGAATACTTAAGGTTGTTTTAAGAAAGCGCAGACATTGAATGCGCATCAAAGCAGTAAATTTCATAAAGATTCAACTTCTGCTTATGAAAATTTCTCGTTTTTCATCTAATTTGCATTGAATTTTTATTAACCTTAATGTTATATAATTAAACATACATTGAAGTACTTTTGGTTACCTACACTTTTAAAAAACGCCTTTTATTTTTGCAACGGTTCTACAACAATTTATAATCTCTTGCATTTTAACACGCAGTTGGCTAGTTCATAGATAATATTCTTTCTTTTTAAATAAAAGTTTTTTGATTGAGTTAACTTTGAGATGTTTGATTGCTGAAACATTCCTAAATCAGTTTCTGAATTAATTTTCGATCTTCGCTAGAAGGATATTTAAAAAGGAATTGTTTCACATAGAAAATAAAGTTTCTACTCCAGAGTGTTCAGTATTCATTGTTTTTCACGCATATTGCGGTTTTGAAATATACCATTCATACAATTTATCACGAACAGATCGCCTTCCGTCTTAGAGGTATGTGAATCTGTTATTCTGTGCCCTTTTCGAATGACTCAATACAGTTTTCTGCTTGAACTTCCCTTTGACCTTGCAGTTGCACTTGTAGCTGCACTTGTAATTATTTTTGCCCTGGTTATTGTCGTTATTGTTCCATAATTTTTTTACAACTAAATAAAGTTTAAGAGTATACCATCTGTACTTGTATATGTTGTAACTTACCTAAAAATTCCATCTTTATGCATATTTGGTTCATCTCGTAGAAAGATAACTCTAGTAGAATCCATCATCGTAGAAATCAATAGAAGGTCAATCGTATTTAATTACAATTTTCACATCTATAACCTGTAACCTCATTTCCTTTCTACTCCTTTCCTTAACACTAAAATAAGAGAAACTACTAGAACAACTCCTTATTTTCACTAAAATATTATTTACTTTTAACCTTTTCTGAACTCTCTTTTTCCACTTCTTTTCTTTTTGTTTCCAATCTATATTTATAATTGTTAAAAATAGTGTCTTACTTTATTACTAAATTACATTAGATTTTTCAATTTGTTCTAAATTTTAATTTTGTATTGGTAATTGATTAATTTAGTTAAAATTATCATTTAGCATATTAACTTTTCACGATTAAAAAAAAAACAGCTTTAGCTTAGGAAGTCCTTTCGAAATTAATCAGGTTCCTATTTATCTACAATCATGATTTACTATAAAATTATCCTTTCGTACTTTTAACGTTTTAATGACTAATTTTGTTTAAACTTGTGTTGTCAATATTTGCTTTTTATTCTGTTTTCTTAAAATTTTTAAATTAACCAACGTAGCTACGTTATACATGTATCCATTTGCTTTTGTTTAATTACGTACTTACCTCATTTTGGACGTTAATTGCTAATATATTTGTCTTTTGTTAGAATTCATTTATTTTGGAACATGTTTCATTTTTATACGTATCCTTTTTATGTGATTTAATAATTATAGGTTTTGTTAACGCTTTTTTTCCCTATTAGTTTCTCCTTTCCAACGATTACCTACTCGCCTCTTCTTACATCGTTACTCAGAAACTGGGATAGCGGTGAGTTCTTCTTTTGGGGAGCGTCTCCTGACGCCCTGTTTATCTCTACCGTAACATTATTTACCCCGCCGGAACAGTCTTACACTGGCGATTCCTTATATACGCAGGTGAGTAGTGACCCATCTCCTTTTTCTCTTTTTTTTCTCCGCTTCCCATTTCTGCACGTAACAAAAATTTAGTCAGAATACAAAGCGAGGTTCAAGAGATTGTGATAGATTTAATTGATGAAAATGGAAAAATTCAAGTAGCACAGAATCGAGCTAAAATCAAACCAAAGATGGATGTAACATTGGTTTGTAGTTGGAAATAAATCGCCATTCGGGGGCAACACAAACAGCATTATGCTAAGTAAACTTATAACAAAAATAAACGGGATGGGGGCGTTTATTGTTTAATAGATGAAACTACTGACATTTCAACAAAAGAGAAGGTAACTATGTGGGAAATATGCCAGTAAATACAAAATTCATGAAGATTTCTTGCAATTTGTTGTGGCTGAAAATTTAACAGGCGAGAGTTTACCAAACTTAATTATTAACAGTCTGGAATATGATGGAGCGCGTAGTAGGGCGAGAAAATTTAATGGCTTTCAGGCGCTTGTTCGTCGCAATTACACTAAACCCATAAATGTGCATTGTCCTGCCTACTCTTTGAATTTAGAGGTTTTAAACGCTTAAGGGGTACAACAAATAAATTGCCTTGATATTATTTTTTAATACACTAAAAATAAAGAATGGCCTCTTAAAAAATATTGAAGAATCTACTGAAAATCCTTCAGCGAAAACCCTTAAATGATTATGTACAACTCGCTGAACTTCAAAATACGAAGCAGTACATGAGTTTTTAGAGCTATTTAATTATGTCATAGAACTCTCAGAAGAAATATCTCATTAGTAAGATTCTGGTGATGCACCTATGTTACGAAATAGTCTCTACGGTTCCGAGTTTTTGATGTAACACTGAATTACAGGTATTCGTACTCAGTTTGTACTAATTTTGTCATGTTGCTTCTTAAATTTGAGACTTACTGTTAATTAATTATTTGTTAAATAGATTTTATGTAATTAATGGTTACCCTGACTAGCCTTTATTAACTGTTTGTAGGGGCAACTATTTATTAATTTGTTATTGCTACTACTGTGATTAAACAATTACAAGTCTTTATTGTAGTAGACATTGTTTATTTGCAAAACTAACATGTGACTTTTACTATGCACAAGCTTGCGCACATTAAGTAATTTACATTTTTTCATTTTGTAATAATATTAAATTTGTCGCTATTTTCATTGACAGGTGGTGACAAATTCGGTACTTCTTGAAACTAACGCTGTTGAAAGTTTTACCAGTGGTAGTTTATATATTTATTCCTTCTAATTTTGAATTGCAAATTGAATTTATTTTCAACCCTTTCAAGTGAAGTATAGTGAATTATGTTTTTACAAATTTTAAAAAGTGTAAATTTAAATATGCATTAGTTTTCCTACCTGACCCTGCATTATACTTTTCTTGTCTAAAATTCAATTTTTTACTGTATTTGGTAATTGTCAGCAATCTTTGCGCTCTCTTCATTGTTAATATGACTAACCCATCTTATCTTATCCTAAAACTGAAAACTAGCTCTAAACGAATTAAAAAAAAACTATCTAACTATATTTACATACTATAATAACCTGAAGTGCTACAACTAACTTATTTACACGTATTTACACCTACTACATCTATTACACCCCTTTGATTACTCGCCTCCGCACTAAAGGCAATATAGTCATATTCCCACAACTCATACTTTATACAAAAAATTAATCTTTCTGTCAAAAATAAAACTAAAAAAATATTCCCGTAATTTGTAATACTTCAATTGCAAGTCATCGATCAAATATTTACCATTGGCTTACGTTTTTGTCGTTTTCTACATAAAGTTGACATTGACT
Source organism: Vesta saturnalis (assembly GCA_036346205.1). NCBI lineage: Eukaryota > Metazoa > Arthropoda > Insecta > Coleoptera > Lampyridae > Vesta > Vesta saturnalis. Next base: position 100,020 of record JARFJB010000206.1, on the reverse strand, counting down.
TAGAAGAGGCGACTTCTATAACAGAAATAATACCGTTTTATATTTAAAAGAATTACGTCAAAATGCAGAAAAACAGTTCGAGGTTGTCTTTATAAGGCTAAGGCATCCCTACTGATATACATGACGTTTTGTTGTTTTTCGTGCCTTTTATTGGTTTAATGAAATATTTACTAACCATTAATAAATCCCTTATGAATTTATGGCCTCGTTATCAGGAGAAGAAGCAGAAATTCCGGACAGCGATGAGTTTAAGAAACCTTTAAGTTTATATATACCCAATGTACCTAAAATTATTTTAAAATTTGAAACTGAAATGTGGCATACACATTTAAATAGTACTGTTCTAGAAATTAAGGATAATCATCCAGCTTTAGCACATTTGGAACTTTACAATCAACAAGCGTCATCAAATGTTTTTAAATTATTATTAATATTTTGTGCTCTGCCAGTCTCCACATCCACTCCGGAGCGAACCGTTTCGACTTTAAAACGAATAAAGACTTGACGAATGTTTATTAAAATTTGTAGATTACAACGTACTTGTTATATCTCCTCGCAAGGCTAATGTCTGAGTACTCCACTGGATCAGATTCTTCTGAGTGGGACCATATAGATTCAAAACATCAAATGAAAATTTAATGGCCAATATTTTCAGAATATTTAATAGATTAATTTTTAGAAAGGGTTGATCGGAATTGTTTTTTCAACGGCTGGGTTTTGTTCTTTCCTCTGGAATATTCATTATAATTCGATATCTTCAGCTTCCGCTTTCAGGCGTAATTCACCACGATAATTGTTTAAAATAAAATAAAGATTATGATGAGATTGTATACTCAGGTATTTTAAAACGGTTTTTACTTTTCGCTTTAAATCAGTAGACCTATAGTCAGTTTGTAAATGGCCAGAAAGTTGATCCCGTGCGCACTTTTGTGAAGCAATACTGTGTTATACATCAAAATTTAAAAAAAAAATGTAGATCCCGAAAATCTTTGGGCCGTTCCTCGTTGATGTGTCCGACAGGAGAAAATCGTCCCTTTTTACCACCTTTGAAAATAATCTAGATTTATGGATGGAGTGTATGGAATTTGGACCTACATATATGAAAATTGGAGGGCAGTTTGGTTTTATAATGTAGACGTTCGCCAAAAAAGGATTTGTCAAAGCTCAAATTTTAAGGAGGTGAAACCACCCCTTCAATATTACAGTATTTTTTATTTAAAAAACCATTGGTTTCGCAAAAAAATGTTTGAACACGTATTTTTTATTTTTGTTTTTTTACATACGAACATATTTTTTTCCAAAACTATTTTCCCATAAGGAGATGAAAACAACCCCCTTCTCGTCAAGTCGAAACCACTAGAGGTAAGAAACTGAATTTTGGCTTACAGTTTGTTCGATAAGAAGGGATTTTTCAAAACTTAAATTTTAAGGGAGTGAAACCACCCCTTAAATATTGCAATATTTGGAAATCAGTTTCCATAGGAACAAGGTGATGTTTGCAAAAAAATGTGGGTCGTCCGTTTATTTAGATAAAGCCGTTTACCGATGGAAATTGATTCCAAGGAGATCAAGCGAAAGGCACCAGAAAGAATAATCCAATTTTTAGCCGTAGTGTAGTTAGCCTGATAAAATTCTCTTTTTAGGGCAGTTAGAAACTACAACCCAGAAAGTAGGTACTGAATAGTACTTACTCTCTGGGCTCAAACTTAAAGTGTACCAGTTAATAAAGAGCATTGTTTTTATAGAGTTTAAACCAGGGGTGGCATTACACCCTAAGTGAGACTCTAATCATAAAAAGCAATGCTTTCTGTTTTTTTTCGCGAATTAGCTTTATTTTGAGGTGCCCAAGAGCAGTAGTTAAAATGGAACCGATTAAAAAAGGTCAAGGTCGATGTAAAAAGGAAGGCTGTTAGTAGTGATCAGTGTTGTTTATGTAGTGTAAAGACAGTGAAAGGACTTATTAAAAACTGCATTCACACCGCTTTCCAAAGTTTTAATTAAAATTAAGGGTGACCCACTGCAAGAGAAAAATGTACCCATATTAACCAGTGGAGATGACCAAATTACATGTGAGAAACTGAAGACCCTGAAAATTAAATGGCATGTGGAATGTTTCAAGAAGATGAAAAAGAAAGTGGTTAGAATGGAAAAAAATCAGTAACTAGTTTGCAAGATGGAAACATGATGAAAATTAACTAGAAGTGAAACAACAGTACATTTAAAGAAAAAGACTTGTGTCTTCTGTGATAAGGAAGGTGGTAAACGCAATATCCTGAGACATGTGCCATATGATTCTTCTCAAAAAACAAGTAAATTATCAAAAAATGAGGTTTTGTTAGTTAGATTAGCACAATACTTTACAGCTGAAGATGCGCATGCAGGGGACATTTCTTATCATAAAAACTGTTGGAACAAAAATGTTCTGAATATTCTCAGAGCAGACAGAGAAACAGACTTATCCTCACAATTGTCAACCGTTATTGGCTCTACTGCAGAATTCCTGGCCAGCATTAAGTTGTTTCTCAAAGAAGGCCTCTATGGCTGAGGTTTACAGTAGCTATTAGAATATATGCCATTCTAATGGAGTAGAAAATTCGAGAATTATGGGTTGCCGAGTTTTAAAGGTTTTTCTTCAAGAAGAAGTTCCGGATATAATTTTTTTGTGCCAAAACGAAAAAACGAGTCCGAGAGAGTTTCGCTGAAGCCCACTGTTGATGCAGCTTGGTAAGAAAGTGAAGATCAATTAGATAACTGGAACATATTGCTGAAAGCAGCCTGTATTTTAAAAGAGGCTATTTTATCAGTATCTAAGTGGACTCTTTCTAATACCGCCGATGAACAAAATTTTATTGAACCTAAAGAATTTAATCTGATTTAAATGGTGTCTTTGCGGCACAGGCAAAATAACTAAATGAGGAAAAAAAACTGGAATAAATAGCATTGTCAGGGGCAGATATTACAGGAGATTTTAAAGGAAAATCTAAAGTAAGCTTCTGGAAAACATTCTTGGAGTTACCTACATTAACTCTAGAAGCTTAGGCTTCATTGGTAAAAGATACTGAATTTTGTTTTTGAGGAAATTGAGTTTTTTATTCCTTTAGTGTACTCCCCAAGTAACAAAAAATTTAAAAACCTTGCTGATTTGCGATGGTGGTAAGAGCAAAGTTCCTGTGAAAATCTACCTCCAACGTTGGGAGTCCTTAGACCAGCAATACAAAGTGAATGGTGTCGCGAGACCGTTGCGTACCCTACTTTACCACCGGCCACGAACTCTGGACGGAAACGTACAAATGATGAATACGAGCCAAATTTGTAATAAAAAATTAATAGGGTGTATTTAGGTTGTTGTTAATAATAATTTCCCTAATATTACTTATACTGCTAATAATAATACATATAAGATTTTATGCCTTCATCTCAGCCAGTGGTTAATCGGGTCCATGTTCTTAACCTTCATTTGCCTCAATTATAAAATGTGTGTGTAGTTAGATATGTTCGCTTTACAAAGCAAATGGAACTTGAACCTTTAAATGTTAAAATTCTTCGGACGCCAACTTATTTTATGGAAAACAAATAAACCGTAAATGTAATGAATGTAAAATTGAAAACAATAACAAGGTTTATTATAAAATCTTTAAGTCAAGTTATAAAAGTAGAAAATCTCAATCCCAATGTTAGTAACTTAAAAAATACGTCATACTAATAATTGGAAATGAAATACCTGTTGTACTTTAAAATTTTGTTTGTCACTGATGTACTGTTACTGATAAGATGTGCTGACGAAGCCACGCTTTAAATTTTGGTTGTGCAATCAATCTTGAAATAGAAATATAGCAGAGTTTTGATATTCGTTGATACTAAATTAATAAATTCTTTTACAAAAAGCCAAAGTTGGTTGATTTAAATGGGTTAATGTACCATATATTTATAATTTTCAGCATAGCAACAACTTCTATTGCGTCATCCTCGTTAAATTGAAACGTAATAATACAATGAAATTACGTAATAGGAGAATGTAACGTAATAAAAGTAAAAATAACAGTAAAAATAAAAGTGCCGTAAATTGTACGACACTTTTAATAAAAATACTCAAGAACAAAAATGGACGCTGTTTGCTTCCATTAGCATAACCACAACTACTTCAAAAAATAGATGCCTGCGCATGAACTCAATGTGCAACAGGAAATGCGTGTACTACCCCACTTTAAAATTTTAAACGTATGCTTTTTCAGCCACTAAGGTATGCAATTTACATGACACAAAAATGAAGGAAATTGCCTAAATTATGGTATATTCTAATGCAACTCAAAAAGGTTTGTTACAAATTATTGTGACCGTCCGTGTGCACCAGATCAGGTTTTTATCGTAGTAAAGTGCTCATGTAAAACAAAATTGCGCCCTACGATGGAAGTGCTCTTCGCAAAATTTAGGTTGCACAGAAATGTGTGAGTGTAAAGGCCGCTCGTAGTATTTGTCAAAACTCTAAAAGAGGTTAGGAACATGTTATTGATTTCGATGAGTCAACAGATGAGGAGTAATTTATTATGACGATAGCCACAGGATGTGAAATATTTTTATTTCTGTTTTTTTTAATATATTATTCCAAATAACAGTTTGATTGATTTTTTAACTCCCTAAGTTCCGTGGAGTTTAAAAAACGTCAGCAAGTTCAGTATTATTTAGAATAAGTCATACTCATGTAGCTATCTGTAATAAGATATAAACTGAAAGTCGCTCAAGGTAAGCGGAACTTAAACATCGAATACGGAAATATTTTTTTAAATTGCTTTTACGTCATCAGTTCTTTGCACCCCTTAAGGAATCTGAAACATGATCTATATTTAATTTATAAAGATATAGAGAAAGTACTTACCAAAATGAATTTATTGGCCCCAACAACACACACGACCTGACTTTTTACAACAATTTTACCCCTTGATGTTTTGCACCATTTAAGTATCCCCACCATGCGACTAGTGCTCAATTTTCCATGCAAGAACAACTTCGACATCAATTTTTAGCAGTATTCTTACAATATGGAAGTACTCAACTAGTGTTGAAAGGAGAGTAAACCCTGTATAGCCTGAAACAGGATTTATCAAAGAGAAAAAAAAATAAAGAAATAAGAATGAAAGGAGGAAGTAGAAATGAGTCGACAAATCTGATAAAGTAACTTTTATTGTTCGGTATTTTGACAAAAATATATATATATATATATATATATATATATATATATATATATATATATATATATATATATATATATATATATAGGTGTTTCATTAAGGCTGGCCACCGGCCATATTTCAGAAACTAGTGGACATAAAAAGTGGAGAAAAATTCATTATAAAAGTCGCCACGAGAAAATCCTGGAAATTATTTTAAGTTCCGTAATTCATCGCAAGGCGCAATTGAAAATTAAAAATAAAATTATAAATTTCTCCGAAAATTCTCACATTAAGGCATACCTTTGGTAACATCGTTAGAAAGCTTAGACAATTCTGCATCATTTTGGTCTAAGGCTCATTGGCGTACCGACCTTAATAAGAGTGGAGAAGCTATTGAATGTGTAATCATTTAAATCGCTGTTATTTTTAAACGACTTATCCGATTGTAGTAAACCTAGGCTTGTTTAGAAGAAAAGGTAAGTACTTTTAACTGTCGCATCCATTGGTACGCGATAGCTCATAATAAAATTGTTAGAGGGCGCAATTTGTAATAATACCAGTATTTTTGATTTTATTCAGAAAAATTAAATCATACGGTATAATTATGACATCATAAGCGGAAAGTAGCTTAAATTTGTAACAAAAACGTAAATAACGCAATTTGATATCTTTATTTGTTCCAGAGTTATGGCGAAAAGAAGAATTTTTAACCGTTTAATTTAATAATTGATTGTTGCTATGGTTTCTTAAGGTTTATAGGTTGGATTAGTAATGAGAAATCTGCATTTATCATAGTTTGTGCCTCCCTTCACACTCTATCTAGGCTTAGGACTAGTCCAAACTAAGCAAATTGCAAAATTTGGAGCGTGTTTAGAGGCCAACGGGCCATAACAACGATATCAAAGTAATGATTGATTTTTGTTTAAGAAACTTTTCAATAGAATGGTACAAAATCATGAACAACTGTTAAAAAACAAGTGAAAAGCTATAAATGTTCAAATTGACGGTCGTTTTGTAAAAACAACTATTAACAGCGATTTAAATGATTACACATTCAATAACTTACTCTTATTAAGGTCGGTACAAATGAGCCTTAGACCAAAATGATGCAGAATTGTCTAAGCTTTCTAACGATGTTGAAAGGTATGCCTTAATGTGAGAATTTTCGGAGAAATTTATAATTTTATTTTTTAATTTTCAATTGCGCCTTGCGATGAATTGGAACTTAAAAATAATTTCCAGGATTTTCTCGTGACTTTTATAATGAATTTTTTCTCCACTTTTTATGTCCACTAGTTTCTGAAATATGGCCGGTGATAATGAAACACTGATTATATATATATATATATATATATATATATATATATATATATATATATATGTACAGGGTGTCCGGTGAGGAACTGTACAAACTGAAATGGTATGTTCCTTGGGTCAATTTAAGTAAAAAAAGTTCCATAAACATAGGTCTGATTCGCAATAGTTACCCAGATACAAGCGTGTAAAGTTTATAAATGATCACATATTTTTTCAAAGGTAATTATTATTAGTCAACTGGAAAAACAAAACCGAAACAATCTGTCATTTATTCGTTTGTGTTCTAATAATGACAAAGTGGATTGTAGTAAATTAAGTGTAATTTAAATGTAAATCATACCAATCATACCACACCATGCATTAACAGAAAATATGCGCTGAAAGTTAGCTTCTGTTGTACCATGTGGATTTTCATCTGACCACAAATGAGAATTGCGTGTATTGTTCACTCCATCTCTAGTAAATTACGCCTCGTCACTAAATAAAATGAATGGAACTAGTTGTGAATTTTCTTGTAGCCACTGGCAGAAATTCAACCGCAAAGCAAAATCTCCAGGTTCAAGGTGCTGAACGTTTTGTGTATGATAGGGATACAAAAGCCCATCATGTAATGTTTGCCATACTGACATACGGGGGACTCCCGTTCGAGAAGAAATTCTTCTAACACTCAACCCTGGACTCCGATTAACCATCTGTAGAATGTTTCTTGCTCATTCACATTTAACTCCACAGGACGATCAGATCTTATTGAAACTGATGAAAATGAACCATGAGTTCGAACGTGTTGAAACACAGAAGAAAAGGTTTGGTGATTTGGAATCCTCCTGTTGGGAAATCTTCGTTCATATTCCCTAACGGCAGCTCTCGCATTTCCATCACGAAATCCATAAATGTAAATGATGTCAGCATACTCTTCGTTAGAAAATTGAAAAGGCATTTTAAATTTAAATTTAAATTTTGTGAAAGTGAACTGCTGGAAGGACCATAAATATATACATGTAAATAAGAGGTAACAATTTTCGATTATTTTATTACAAAAGTAATAATATCAGTCCATTTATTTTCATTATAGGAATTCACTAAGAACCTCCTCGGTGTAATGGAAGTTTGGAAACAATCGTGTAACCAGGTAATAAAGAAAGAAAAAAATACCTGACCTTTATTGTTGAATCTATTACTTATTTGATCTTGCGAATTTCGGGTACTATTCCAATGATCTAGCAGCCTTCACGTATATGGTCATGAATGTCAGCAAGGATGTTATGCCTTTCAGCGGTAACCATATATTTTGAATGTAACGTAATAGTAAAATGTGAGCAGAAAAATAGGTAATAGAGAGATGCTAAACGTAGGCAGTACAGAGATACTAAAATCAAGTAGCACGGAGATGCTAAACACAGGTGGTACGGGGATGCTAAAAGAAGGTAATACGGAGAAGCTAAAAGAAGCGAAATATAAGTACGATGTTTAAGTAATTATGATCGTTCATACATTTTACAGGTGACAAACGAGCCGATAGTGAAGATTCAATGTGATTTCGATTGCAGTGTCTGTATATGTGAAGAATTAGTATTGAACGCTTTTATACTAGAAAGCCTGAAAACAATTTTAATTACCATGAGGTTATCGAAACATGTGCCACTTACCGAAAATGTGGACGAATGAATAATTTCAATTATATCCGCCTATAAAAACGTTAGTAATACTTGTACTTAATCAAGTATTACTTTAAGTGATAATTTTCCAAAAAAAATTATGCTTCAGCATCCAGAACCAGAAATGAAAAATTCTAAAGAAACCCAACATCCATCATTGATGGCGTTCTTAACAGGAAGAAAAAAAAATTGGCCAACACCTTAAAAATCAATTTTACAAACTTGAAAAAATTTTTGTTTTTAAATCATTGTTGCCAAAGTTAAATTGTGTAGAAAATATTTATTTATTATATGTATTTGTATTATTTGACCTTAAAAAAGATCCCAGGTTTTTATTTAACTGTTTTATATTAAATGATCCGAAATCTCAGAGATGTTGCTGAAGGTATTTAATAACGAAGTAAAAGATGTGTACGAAAGTTGCATACGTTAATTTAAATGCAATTAGAGATGCGTAAAAATTTGCGAAATAGTGATTTGAAGCATTCAACCAAAGAGTAAATTGCTATTTTTAGTAAGTAAATTTTATAAAATGACGAACGTTATCAAAAAGAAACGTTTTCCAATTAAGCACGTAACAACATGATCTATATTTAATTTATAAAGGACATAGAAGAAAATACTTACCAAAATTAATTTATTGGCCCCAACAACACACACGACTTGACTTTTTACAACAATTTTACCCCTTGATATTTTGCACCCATTTAAAGTATCCCCACCATGCGACCAGTGCTTAATTTTCGATACAAAGAATTATTTTTTTATAATAAAAATCAATAGGGGTAGTTTTCTCCCTCCAGACACACCCGTGGGAAACGGTCCAAAAATATTCCTAATCTACGTATTTTTTGGAAACACAATATTGCTTCAAAAAGTTGCACGCCTTTGAAAAAGTACCTACTACTTTTTAAATATTTAGCACGTAGATTGGCATCTCTTATTATTGCAACGTTCCTATTTTACTTTTCGTCCGTTCTCCTGAAACACAGTTCAATATCGTGTATAATTAAGATGTTTTCAATTTTATGCGTAACTTTACTTAAAACATATCTGTATCAACATTAAGCTATAGCTATTCTTAATAACGTGTACGCTTAACAAGTTTAATTACATTATTAATGCCTTTAACGAAATAACAATAAAATAATATGCAATAGTAGGCTATGAAGAGTATGCATCTGGTTGTTATACTCCTTGCGTTTTCCTATTACTACCGACGTCGTTACTACTGACCCCGATGGTTGTAATATTTGTAATTATTGAAACATTCTAATTTTGTATAATTTATCTTTAAATAAACAACAGATAACCGCAACGGTGAGTGTTTATAATCAAGAGTTTAAGTCGCAAAAGTTCATGTGTTTCTCAATCAAATTTAAAAAAAAATATGACAAAAAATACAGTTAAAAAATTACTTCCAGCATTTTAATCGACCATAATAGTAGCTCACGTGATATATTGATTTAAATACGTCCATTTTACCTGTATGCTGGAACTTAACCACTCATAGACTCGAGAGCTATTTTCTGAGAATGCCTACATTCCATGACCTTGCAAATACGCCATTGTCTTTAATTAGAAGACTGAGTAAGGTGCCATTATCGTTTTGTAACATTATAGGAATAATTACACTTAAGTATTCCAAATTAACTAAATCTTATGAATTATGTAAAATATCATTCAGTATTAATTTCTAAGCCTTTTACTTTATAATTATACGACAAATGACAAATTAAAATTTTAGCTGATGAATTATAAATTTATAGAATATTCCTTCAACTTCATACTAATCATTTGCATGATATCGTGAACCGTCACAGTTGTTTAAGAAAATTGAAATGCCTAACGCTCAAACAAGAAATTATTTTACGGAATTCGTACAATTAGCGTTTTGTGTTTTTTCTTGACAAGAGAAGTTGGTTTAAAAGAAAGAATTGTTGCAGCTTTTTATGCAATTTTATTATACTTTTACGCCATTTTGGCATTTTCAAGAAAATGGAGCTTCAATGACGATATTGAGGAGTTTGTATATTTAACAGCTCTTGGATTAAGTAAGTTTTTTTTTAAATTGAGCATAAGAGACGTGGATGTTACGGCAGAAGTTAAATACAAAGAATTAAATGACAATATTTCATTCACTCTGGTTGTACAATAAATTTGTTAATTTCGGCTGTTTGGAATTGGAATCAGTTTATTATTTGCCTTGGAAGTTAGGTAATGTTGCTAAGTTGTTATATTGCATTTCTTTGAATTCTCTAACTGTGAAAGTCCACAAACTAAATAAATAAAGAAACGGAATAAAAGCATAAATATCAACAGTTGAGAAGATAATATAACAATTGTGCAAAATAATGACCCATTTTTCAAATTCTTCGCTCAAAAGGTCGTCCTTCCCTACAACTAAGATTAAAACGTAAGTAATAAAAATGAATTTGTTTTAGTTGTTCCACGCTTTACAATCACGAGATGGAAAAGAGCAAACATAGATAAGTTATTGGCACATTTGGAAAATTTTGAATTGTATGGAAACATTCTAATACGCTTGAAATTTCGTTAAAAAGTGTGACCAAAGTGGTATGTTTTATCAACATTTTTATAATTTTTGTATACAATTTTTTCTTAAAGGGTTTCTTTTTTTCACCAGTAGGATTAGTAGCTGTATCTATGGCAGTGATTGGATGGCACGTTTCCCGCAAAACTCATAGCTTGCCTTTTGGTTTGCTCCCTGATTGGGCAATGAACTATAGCTTTAATGGGTGCTTAATATTCCAAGTTGTTATGTTTTATGTTATGGGACTAGATTACTGCCTGACAGATATAATTAAGATATGTATTCTGTTACACCTACGAATCCACTTTTCATATTTACAAAAACAAATAAGTAGCATTATGGAAAATGCAAAGCAAAGGCATAACGAAAGGAACAAAACGTTTGAAGATGATGGCTTAGTACCGTGGAAGTACTTAAAAAAAGAAATAAAAAGGGTTGTATATTACTATAATGATTTATGTTCATTCGCAGGCGAAACGGAGACCATCTATAACAAAGTCGTATTATCGACTTTTATTATTCTATCGTTGTTAATTTGTTCTATTTTATTACGTATGGCTTATGTAAGTACGATGATGTATTTTCCATAATTTCCATTAATTAAATGAACAATGTATCTCAAATTAGCTAACTTCCAACGCGTTCCGTGGATGACATAGAGATTGAGAAAGCTCTTGAAAATGATACCTTGCATATCGCTAACGTCCGAATTAAGACGATATACCTACATTGTTCTATTAATTGATAAACTTTCTTTAAATTAGAAACTGAATTTGCAAGAATTCGAAAGGGTTGTGGATTTTACTCGTACCATTTTTGTATTGCGTTATAAATAAAACGGTGATTGACTACTTCAGGAACAATTTGGTAATGGTAGTTTCGAAGTAGACAGTAAGGTTTGATCTCGGATATTAGGTAAATAAATGTAAACATATTAAAAATGCAAAATGAGCTACTATCGGTGGTCAGCAATTCTCGCATGTTACCGACGATGTGTGATGTAAGGTTTTAGTATTAAGTATTAATAAAAGGAGGACAGTTTCACAATTAATGTTAGTTTATATGAAAATGTAAACTTTCACCATTGTAATACATAATTAAAATACTTAGCCTTTAGGTTTTTAAACGGTGTATTTTTATATTCACATTTTATATAAATCTATTTGTTTTGATAACAATCACAGGTTAAAAAAATTTATGAAGTGATCGAAGGCTAAACAGTGAAAAATGTCAAATCAAAAAGCACATTTAACAAAATTTGATCAAATTAGAGTGCAAGTCTAAAATTCTCAAAAAAATTGATAAAAGTATTTACAAATAGAAATTTGATATACCAATTGAAGGTCTAGTCAAATTTAACAAAAGAATAATTGTTTGTTAGTAATAGTAATTGTTATTTTACAGTAAAAACGTAGTACGTTTAATACCATTTTTAAATTCAACTACCCATGTTAAATTATTATAGTTCGATATTAGTATTTAACACATAATTGGTAAAGCATTTATTTCCATGAAAATACACAGTAAAAAACTAGGTACACCAAAATCTGAAATTAAGATTAATACGCACCATTGTGCCTTTTTTCATGATAAGATGCGAAAACCTATTGAAACGGAGATTTTCTTCATGTTTATTGAAGTTATTAAGATATTTACATATCTCAATGGCTTCAGGTTGTAAACGAACATAATAATGAGCTTGTCTTGACAATATTTACATTAGCAAAGTGAGTGTCATGATTTAAATTATTTAAAGCATGCTCAGCTATCGCAGATTTCTCTGATTGGCCTAATCCACAAAATCTTATGTGTTCTTTACGTCTTGTATCAAAGCTAAGTCTTATGGTCCCAATGCACACTTTTGCACATGAACATGATAATCTATACACTCCGGAAGGTGATAATTGTTTTGCAACATCTTTAGGAGCACTTAAATATTTTTTTAAATCTACTTGTAGGCTTAAAACCAGTCATAATGTCATCATTAGTTATAATTGTTTCAATTCTATCTGTAACATTAGTAATAAAAGGAATGTAAACAGTAACGTTAAGTACTAATTTTCCTTTATGATTATGTCTAGCAGGTGTAATAACATTATTAATGTCATTCAGTGATTTTCCATTAGCTTGTAGTGATTTTGTTAAGTATTTATATTCATCTTTAAAAAATTCGGATTTACAAATTTGTTTTGATCGATCTACTAGTGCTTCAATTACACTAATTTTTTTATGTGCATAGTGGTTTGATAATTTATGAAGGTATCTATCGGCGTATGTCGGTTTTCGGTAAACCTTAAAAGACAGTAAATCATTAATTTTAGATATTTGTATGTCAAGAAATAATGAACTCCCATTAGTTTACTTCTTGATGGTAAATGTGTCATCTATATATCTATACCAGACTAAAGGTTTTTAGATGCATCATGTAACACTGTTTAAAATTTGTCCATTTAAGAATCAGCTATAACGGAACTACATCACCAAGCTGTTTGTAGAATTTATTATTCCACTAAAAATAAACCGTGGTAGTACAGGGCTGAAGAGTTCTGGTTATACAGGATGTCGCAAACTCTGTTCGACAAAGAAAACTGAGGATTCTAGAGCTGATTTTATGTCGGTTTAACGTAATTATTAATACAAAAATGCTTATAAACTGGAGTCTTAAAATGGCCTAACATCGGTTTAATTCAGATATCTTTAAAGTGGTTTGCCTTTAAATGATAGTTTGTTACATTTATTTTGTGGATCATAGTGTCGTATAATAAATATGATTTTTTGGTTGTACATATGCTGCGATTGGACATTGTTATTCATAAGAATCTTTGTTTTCAAAATTTAATTTTAACATAAAATTTAATTTATTTCGAAAACGGTGCTCGTAGCGACTTCAGACAAGAGTATCATTCTTTTATGAAGAAATCGAATTTTTAAATTTTAATGTTAAAATTGCAATCTAAACAAAAATTATGAATAACAAATTTATTACAACTAAAATCATACACATACATGTATTACTAAATAAATGTCTACATTATTAAAATATAGAATGATTTCAAAGCTTCTTCAGACTATGTATAGTAAATTTTTTATCATAAAATCAGTATCTTAATTTGTGAAAGATTTGCACTTTAAAAAAATGCAATATAGTTTAATAGTCTTCCAATGTTTATGATTTAAGCTTAAATTTGACTTATAGTATTCTGAGGCAAATCAGGAACTGCTAGTTCATCAAACAATTTGGAACCGTTCTGTGGAAAAGTATAGAATTGATCGTCTTAGAGTGAGCACGATGGAATTTTGATTGGGTAATTATGGTGTGAATGGGCAAACCAGTAGATTTCTATCGAATGTGACCTGGAATGTATGTAAGGAGTGTATTTCAGGCTGCCAACAGGCTGAAAAGCAATAAGAACAAGGAGAAGGAAACCGAAACTATTATTCTATGCTCAAGAGACTGCAGGTCAGAAGTCAGAGATGGGTCATTTATAAGCCTGATAGCTCTTTTTTGGATCCGGTTTACCATATCAAGGGCGTATTTGGGGCACTGACCCAGATGTGGGAATTGTATTCCAGATGAGGTCGAATTTGAGCCTTATACAGTAAAAGGAGTTGCTGCGAAGTGAAGTACAGCTTAGATCTGTATATAAAGCCCAGTCTACGGTGAGCCGTTTTACTAGCTGACAAAACGTGGTCAGCCCATGAAAGGTTCGATTATACGGACATCCCTAACATAGAAATAGTGGTTGAAAACTTGAGTTCTAAGCCATTCATATATCCAGCAGGAAATAATCGGTCCTTCTTGGCGGACACAAGGCAAACTGCGTTTTGTCGGCGTTGAACGTGAGTAGATTATTACTTCCCCATTCAAGGACACGTTCTAAGTCACTGTTGATTGAGGCTGCCATTTTCACCTTAACGTCCTGTCTAGATTTATTGTTGTGGTAAAACTGAGAAGAAGTACAATGTAGAGTGCTGGCATCCGGAAAGCAATGGCCGGATTCACTTGTTGATAAAATGAGGTCATTTATGTACAGCAAGAAAACTCTGGGAGCTATCACTGATCCTTAGAATACTCTCGTGTTAATAGTAGTTTCTTTCTAAAAGAAGCCATCGACGACAATGCGTATACGTCTTTTGTCAAGAAAGCTGGATATTCAATTGATGAGCGAATCAGATAAGCCGAACAAAGTGAGCTTGGCAAGTAGGCACTTGTACCAAATCTGGTCAAAAGCTTTTGAAATATGTAAAGCTACTACGACTGTTTCACCGGACCTCTCTAATGTGTTATTCCAATGTTGGGTCACACATGAAAGATCACCCGTTGAACGACTCTGTCCGAACCCATACTGGTGGTCGTTTAAGAGTTTATTGGACTTGAGAAGCGAAAGTAGATTAGTGGTTGATGGCTTTCTCCATGATTTTCGACAGAATGGAAGTGATAGCTATAACTATGTATGTAAACTATGTATCTTTTCATTGAAATCGGTAGAACTTTAATCTAATGAGATGTTTTACCTATATGAGGTTGTAATAGTATGTAAGATTGAATAGTAGAACTAATTGCACCAACAATAGGCCCTAAAGGTTTATGGATTTTTATTAAACCATGTAGCTTAGGTGAAATAGTTTCAGAGTTTGTTAGCTTCTTTTTTATTTTTCCAGGAATAGGTTATAGCATAATGAGTTCTTTAGATTGTAAATGAAAATTTTAGTAGGATCCTTTGGTAGTTCACAATAAGTCTGTGTTTCCAACAGTTGTTCTACTTTAATGTTATTGTTTTTCATATTTAATATAATAGTTTGATCACCATTATCTGATTGTAATATTATAATATTTTCATTACGTTTAAGATTAAGTAAGGCACGACGCTGCCGAAAATATGTTGCTCTTTATACGTTTTGCTTTACGTAAAATGTGAACGGTTTCATATCTAACTTTATTCGCGGCATCAAAAGATGGCGATTTAATATAATTTTCAACATTGTAAAGTATTCCTTCACAACGTGTTATCGCAAAATATCCGCAGTTATAAACCTTTCTGATCATATTTTTTCAAACAGTGCTGTTGAAGCGCTTTCTAGGGGCAAAAATTTTGCGATAACACCTTTTGAAGGTATAATTTCCAATGATGTGAATTCTATTAAATCGTTATTTGTTGATTCTGCGAATGAAGTTAGATATAAAACCGGTAACACATTATGGAAAGCAAAACCTCCAAAGAGCAACTTATCCTTTCGTCAGCGCTGGGCTTTATTTGATCTTATACGTAACGAAAATATAATATTACAATTACACAATCAGATAAAGGTAATGCAACTGTTATATTAAATATGATCGACTGTAACATAAAAGTGGAACAACTGTTAGAGCCATCGACTTTTCGTGAACTCCCAAAAGATCTTACAAAAGTTTCTTTTGAAAACTAAAGAACTTATTAAATTATCGTCTATTCCTTAAGAAATTCTAAGGCTCCTTTACCAAATCTATATGGTCTACCTCAAAAATCCATAAACCAAATGTTCTTTTAAAGCCTATGGTTGTGAAGGGCCAGCATCTCTTAAGAAAACTTTCTGAATTAATTATTTGTTCATTAACGTGTTTTAATTCAATTACAGAAGTCATGAACTAATGAATGTATAGGAAATTTAATGTAATTCGAACGTTCTAGATTGCTTCTATTGAATCATTCTAAGGTATGAAATGACCATATGAATGATTTGTTCGAACTAGCTAAATAAATTTATGACGTGCAACAGAACTTATATGAACGAGAGGTTTCTACGTCAGAGTCCCCTCAAGTCTAACAACCAATCTCTGAATTAGAATCATGGCCAGAATCCGTTCCCGCCTTCCGACAATTGCAATAAAACCGCAAGACACACTCATTCCTTCAACATTCTGATACCGAGCGCAGTCACGCGATAATCATCATGAGTTTTCTTTGAGGGCCCATCATCTGTTCATTCTCATTCTCCGTTGAGTCAATTCGGTTCAGTCCACCTGATCTTATTTCAGTACACCAGAGTTTACTATAAATTAAAATAAACAAATTTTCCTTTTATATTGCAATATGTAAATTAGGATCGGTCCTGTTAGAGTGTGTAAACACGTAATTAATCATACCTTCACAGCAAACGTAACGAGAGTGAGAATCTGTCTGCTGATCATAGATACCGGCGCCCACCTGGAGAACTGACCGCTTGAGGGATGTTGGATATTTAATATAACTTGTAATATCAATTTAGTTGTGATTGTTTTTACCCGATCTATCTTTTTGTAAATATCTAAGTTAATAGTGTGACGTGTGAATATTTAGCTCCCATGTGTGATAGGTATAATATATGTATAAAACCCTTATGAGTACATTACTCAGTGAGGACGAACCTAGTGAGCCATCAACACCAGTAAACGAACAACTCCCCTTTTTGTTGTATGAAAACCCATTTGAACTAGACCGTGGCAAATAAAGTAAACCTTAAAAAAAATAAAGTAAACAAAATCAGCTTACGTTGTTAGTGCAATTGGTTCTCCTACTCACAATTTTGCACTGAAAAAATACTTAATATCAAAATTGAATGGACAGTTTCGATGTTATTATAAGTTTTTGTTATGAACGGGTCGTAGTTTCAAATCCACCTTAAGGTAACAGTTTTTGTTGATGTATTTAATAAAATTAATAATCATTTTTAGTTTTGATATTGTTTCAATTTTTAAAAAAATCCCTCTAAAAACCCTTGAATATATCAATCATACGGTTTCAAGCGATATAACATTTTTTCTTGAGCACTGCGTTACAACGACCTATTTTCACTGGAATAATAAATTCGATGAAAAACTTGATGATATAGCAATGAGTAGCCCTATTAGTCCTGTTATTGCTAATTTTTACATGGATAAAGTTTAAACATTAGCGTTACAAAATGCACCTAAAAAACCTTTAGTTTTGTATAGATGACAGATTCACTAATTGGGCACAGAAAAGAAGCACTACATTAATTTTTTATTTTTATAAATGGCATTCATCTAATATTTAAAACTAAGAACTCACTATCATTTAAGGATTACACTGACGGACATCTTCGTACATTATCAGACCACCATCCAAATCAAAAAATGAGTGTAATTAAATCTTTAGTGGATCAATCAAAACGAATTTGTGGTTCCGAATCTTTGAAAGGTGAATACGACTGTTTAACAAAATCGCTACAACCTAATATTGGCTTGAAGACATTGTTAACGTTATTACACCTGCAAGCCGTAAACGTAAAGGGAAATAGAGCTTAATGTTAGTACTGCTTTTCTTCCTTTTATAACTAATGTTACAGATAAAATTCAAAATATCCTAATAATGGACTTAGGCCTGTTATTAAAACTACAAAAACAATTAATGAAGATTTAAGGTCGCCTACATGTGTTTCAAGCCCATTATCACTTTCCGAGTATATAAGGTGTCTTCTTCTAATGGAAAAGGATATATTGGAGTCACAAAACCTAGGTTTGACACAAAACGTAAATAGCACAATATGTTTTGTAGATTAGATCAACCAAAGAAATCTGCGGTAGCTAAGCATACTTTAAATGATTTAAAAATTATTATTAATTTTTCTTAAATACATAAATAAAAAGTTTACCTCAAGTAGGATTTGAACCTACGATCTGTACTGTGCTAGAGTACCGTACTAACCAACTGTGCCATCAAGGTTCAAGCCCCAATCGATGTAAATTTTGTCTTTATGTATGTAGAACTGATGTAAATTCTAAATTTAATGAGATTACAATCAAATTACTTATATTAATGGAATGCGAGCCTGCAATATCGCAAGGATTCACACATACCAAAGTAACTTGACTAATATTAAATTATTATAAGTTTTTGTTATGAAAAAACCTATAATAATTTAAATAATTTAAATCGTGGCATTCAATTTTATTCTTTATTATATCCATTTACAAAGTGAAGCTATTGGGATATATAAACATCCCAATAACTTCAGCAGCCAAGACGAAAGTATCCGTTTCAACAGGTTTTGGCACCGTATAATTTAAAAAAGGCAAAAGGGTGTCTTAACTATAATTTTGGCTTTTGGTACGTCCAAGTATTTTGCTGTTTTTACATAGATCTTGCTTTACCTTTTATACGTTATTACCACAGCACTATAATAATTTAATATATGTAGTTGAAACTAAAATTGAAATTGAAATCGAAATCGAAATTGAAATCGTAATCGCAATCGAAATCGAAATCGAAATCAAAATCGAAATCGAGATCGAGATCGAGATCGAGATCGAAATCGAAAGCGAAAGCGAAAGCGAGAGGAAAGCGAAATCGACAGCGAAAGCGAAAGCGATAGAAAGCGAAAGCGAAAGCGAAAGCGAAAGCGAAAGCGAAAGCGGAAGGAAATCGAATGCGAAAGCGAAAGCGAATGCGAAAGTGAAAGCGAAAGCGAAAGCGAAAGAAAGCGAAATCGAAAGCGAAAGCAAAAGCAAAATCGAAAGCGAAAGCAAAAGCGAAAGATCGAAACGAAAGCGAAAGCGAAAGCGAAAGCGAAAGCGTAAGCGAAAGCGAAACCGAAAGCGAAAGCGAAAGCGAAAGCGAAAGCGAAAGCGAAAGCGAAAGCGAAAGCGAAAGCGAAAGCGAAATCGAAATCGAAATCGAAATCGAAATCGAAATCGAAATCGAAATCGAAGTCGAAATCGAAATCGAAATCGAGATCAAATTAAAATTAAAAATCATATGAAACGTACTACATTGTTTTCATTGTAAAATAATACAGTTATTAACAGTGAACTATTTCTTTGTTAGATTTGACAATATTTTTCATTGATGTCAAGTATGCATTTGTGAATGCTTTTATCAATTTCAAATTAATGTTTTTCACAACTTCACAGTCACCTCATAATTTGTTTAAATTTGGTAGATTTGCTCTTTGTGTTTGACCTCTTTCGCTGTTAACATTCGACCGTTAGATGGTGTTCTTATTTGTCATCTAAGGATCCAGTTACTTTTTATTAAAATTAGATTCGAGTTGGTTTATCAAACTGTTATGTTAATATATATATATATATATATATATATATATATATATATATATATATAAGTATATATATGTGTGTGTGTGTGTGTGTGTGTGTGTGTGTGTGTGTGTGTGTGTGTGTGTGTGTGTGTGTGTGTGTGTGTGTGTGTGTGTGTGTGTGTGTGTGTGTGTATGAAGAGAAATTCGCTGCGATCTTTCCTAACTGTATATAGAAGGAAGCCCCCTTTCTCCGTAGTCATTCCGAAATCCTTCAACTACTCCTACTTAAAGAAAAAGTAAACTCAATTTCTTCTATTATTACTTTACCACTACCATAATCTCAGTACGCGACCATGGAGTGGTTTTTGTCACCACCCAAGGACTTGACGGGTCAGCTTCCGTATATATGTTGGGATCATCAACTACGTTTACGTTAATGTTGAGTGAAAAAGTAACAGAAAATTATACTTAACGCTCATAAAATTTTGATGATCCTTCGATTTTCTATTGCTAATCAATTAAAATAACCATTTTCTTTTGCAGATATCACCATTTAACGTAGAATTTTGGAAATTATCTGTGTACATGATTCTTGCATGTGCCTTATTCTTTGGAGATTGCTATCTCACTCAACAAGTGATTTCAGAAGGTGATAAGCTAGCAACAACTTTCTATGAACTTGATTTTGTTGGTGCCGATTTGAAATTTCAAAAATCTTTGGTGTTGCTTATAAGAAGATCACAACATCCAGTGATGTTTTCAATTGGAAAATTTGTACCTTTTTCTATTGTTACCATTACTACCGTAAGTAGATATTTAACCAATGTTTACAGTTTACAGTTTGTAGTTTGTTGATTGTAGATAGTACGAGCTTCGGTTTCTTACTTTATGCTATTACGTAATCTGAAAGTATTGTAAAAATAATTTATGCTCTTAAACATGCTCCAACTACCACCACACAATCTATTGGATGCTCTTTTTGGACAAAAACTGTTGGGTTACTTCAGTTCACTATGAAATGTATCTACCCATATATATGTTGACAGGGTTTGAAATATTCTTTGCACACTTTGTCTGACACATATTTGTAGTAATTTGAGACCAAATAAAAATAAAAATGTGTTATAAAGGTCATTAATATAACTAACTTTACTGTAATCTCACAATGTATCTCGATATCTCAGTTGGTTAGAGCGGTACTCAAGTAAAGTACATGTCATAGGTTCAAATCCTACTCGAGGCATACTTTTTGTTTATTTTCTTAATAAAACCAATAATCATGTTTGCTGAACGTGTAGTTTCCAATGTGTAGAGGAAGCATTACTAATTTTGCATTATTTTTTCAATAGGTATGTCTAAGTATATATATATATATATATATATATATATATATATATATATATATATATATTTACTTACTTACACATCAAACCTGCATTGTAGTTTTTAAGATGGTTCTATTTCATAATATATAATAAATAACTAACTCTTAATTATTTCCCTTTACATCAAACAGTTTCCTTTAACATCCATTACTTAAAACACCTTACAAATTAAGTTTCTGTTTACTGTGCAATTAACATGTAGGGCACTTACAACTAGCAATATATATATATATATATATATATATATATATATATATATATATATATATACGCGATAACAAAAGCTATAGTCTTTAGAAACTGTTTACACAAAAGGTGGCCTTTTAAAGAAAGATATTGAAAATGAGTCACATCATATATTTGGTGACCACTATAATTGCGGCGCTTATTTTTGTTTTGGAAATAAAGACCAAGTAGTGATATTGACGCATTGTTGCACAGAATAATATTACCTTATTTGTATCTGTTTAGGAAAACTTAGTACCTGCATTAATATTGTCTGGTATTGTCACTGCAAATCGTAGACTAGCAAATAATGCTGCTAGTTTGTTAGAAGATATAGACACAAATGCAGCCGAAAGCTACATTTCCGTCGTTACTAAATTTGTGGGTGGTAAGCGGATCAATTATTTCTTAAAAAACTCTTAACAGGCCAGATATGGGGCGGCTTCCATTTCATACAACACTGGTGATGGTTTTCTTGCTAAAATTCAAGAAACAATATGTGGTACTGTTGATCATTACACCAGTATATTTCACGAACTGAAGATGCGAGAGTCAGTTGTAAATAGAAGTAAGTTGGTATTATTTCATTAATTTCCCTTCGAACAAGACAGTATTAATAATTTTCTAGAAAAAACACAAAAAAGAAAAGATTTTGCTACAGAAAATAGTCATTATGGGCCTAGTGCAAACCAACCAGAGGAGGGCATGGACCCAGAATTGTATAAAAACAAACTTCAAGAGTACCCAGAAATTTTACGATGTGCGGACAAGAAAAAAATTTGTATGGAAACGGCATCGCAATCAAAGTCTAACCTTTGGTATGAAGAGCGTAAAAAACGAATTACTGCTTCAAATTTTGGCAGAGTTTGTAAATTACGCAAAACAACTTCCACCGCTAAGCTGGTTTCACAGTTGATTTACACTACATTTGCCGGTAACAGTAGCACAACATTTGGTTTGGAAAATGAAGAAACGGCAATTGAATTATTTCAAATTGCTCATAACGTCAGTGTAACGCAAGGTGGTTTGGTAATTGATGATGAATTAGTATTTTTGGCTTGCTCCCCAGATGGATTAGTGGGTAACAATTGCATAATAGAAATCAAATGTTCACCAAAGAGTGGGCCCTTATCTCCAATCTAAGGCACAAATCAAAAAAAAATTGGTTATTGTGTAAATTACAAATGAGAAACTTACACTCAAACGTAATCATAATTACTATTGTCAAACACATGTCGCATTGCATATTTATAAAAAGGAACTATGTTATTTTGTATTATATACATTTGCCCTCTACCAGGCCACTTTTATTTCCAAAAAAAATTATTTCAATGTGATAGTTTTTGACTTACAAAAGTCAATAATGATCTTTGTTTTGACTTAAGAGTTTTCAGTTAGCCATCTAAGGGAAAAAAATTCAAACCGCCTCTAGGCGGGCCTGCCGGAATGAGTAAACATTATTTACACCGAGACGCAGTTAGTTATTTTGTTGTATTATAAAAGTAGTAAGCAAATACAATAAACATAAATGAATGAAAATAAAAAACTGGTAGTAGTACAATTAGTGGCGTCTATGAAAGGAAACAAAGCAATTCGTTTTTGACGAAAAAAATTAATTTTACACTTGGAACAAAACACTTGGGTCTCTGATTTGCAGCCAGGTGTTTTGCATGTCTTTTTTCCCATCCTATCAAGGAAAGTTGGCCAGTGCGATGTGTTGTCAAAGCGAATATCATCTGCTGGTAAATAGGTTTTTTTACCACCCTTCGCTGATGGTTGCAGTACTTTTAGAAATGGTCTACCAACTGTGTTTCTCTCAGGATTTACCTGATATTTGCAGAGAACATCAGCCGCTACAGTTCCAAAATCTGGAAGGTTTACAGTATTTTCATGAATTCTACGGTGCAGAAGATGTGCATTCACCATGGTCATATCGACAAAATGATAAAAAAGGCGAAGTGAAGCACTTTTTGTCTTAGTTGGATGCGATATCGGCCAAGTAAGCCATCCAATAGATCTACTCCACCCATGTGATAATTATACTCTGCAAAACAACGGAAAATATAAAAGAGACGGAAATATTGAAGTGGGCGTAAACTACCTCTAATAATATTTGGATAATCAAGCTCCAGATATTTGTTGTTCTTTCTATCATATCTGATTATTTTTCGTGGTGGCTCTTTTGGAAGTGTAAATGAAAATGGCTGAACCCCAACATAAGTAGACGCTAATCTCGCGTTTTTGTTATCCTTCCAGTGTACTGTGGTCATGTCAACACCATACGCAGAACCAACGTACTCATATGATTGTCCTCTTGGTAAATCTTTAGCCTGCTTATCTGTGTCCGCAGGCCACTTGCAATTAGGAATTCTATCACGACGAATAGTGCCAAGTGCACATATTTCATGGCTTCTTATATATACAAGTAACGGGAAGGACGTATAAAAATTGTCAGAAAAATTATGTGATTAGTAAAGTGAGGAACAACGACATTGGCTGTTGCAGCCAAATCTGGTTTCCCTGGAAGGACAACGTTATCACCAGCACCAGTATAAACTTCGAATCGATATGCAAACCCATTCGAGTCACAGAGAACAAAAAAGTTTCATTCCCCACTTATGGGGGGGTTTCTTTGGCAGATATTGACGAAGTTGTGAACGCATCTTCGTAGCGCACATTTGCTCATCTACACACAAACGGGGATGTTTTGGTATAGCATCAAAACGGTCATTGAGGTGATCGATGGCTGGTCTTATTTTGTAAAGTGGATCGTATCTAGGCTCACCTTTTTTCTTCATCACAGAATGATCGTTAAAGCTAGGTGTTTACGAATTGCAAAAAATCTTTTAGATGTCATTGTACTTCTGATAGCTTCGAAAGCGTGTTGTCCCCAATACCGCTCCACAGTTGGATAACGATACAATGACATATAAAAAAGAATACCCACATATTGTCTACTTTCTAAAGCAGTAACTTTGAATACAGTGTTTATATTTATTAATCGTGCATTCATATTAGTGTTTTCAGCTATACGTTCATAGAAATCATCCGTAAAAAAATAACTGAAGCACTGGTGTGGGGTTTGCAAATCTTTAAAGCTGTGTGGTAACTCTTTGTTACCCAGAAAGACTACCTGGTTTTTATGCAGTTGTAAGGATTTTTGTTTCCAAACTATCTTTTTAAATTCGTCAGACGTGGTTGCAATATTTACTGCTTGACCAATAAACCCACCATTGTTAGGTTGCAGTTGGGGACCGCCAGGCTCATTCTCGGGGAATGGTGACCTTACACTTTTTTTGGGCTTTCGATCTAGATAAACAACTCTGGACTGGGTATTTGCTGTTGAACTTGATGGTTGAACATCTTTAGATTCCGTGGCTGCTGCTGAGGTTGAGGGAGACAAAATATATTCCGGTGTTGTCGGTTTCGATGAAGGTACTGTAGTCGATGCATTGAACCGGAACAACCACTAGCATCACTAATATTCAAATTTAGATCTAAAGATTTTCTAAGAAATTCGGCCGATGCTGATACACATTCCATAATCTCAATTTCTTCCTCTTTTGTATATTCATCTTCACTTGATGAAACATCGTCATCAGCTTCAACCACGTAATAGGAGTCGTCCTCAAATTCGCACTGGTCATCATCTTCGGGTTCGGATTCTTCGTCTGTCGAAGTAGATTCCATCATTTGTCTAATTTCCTCCTCGGTCATTCGATAGAAATTAATTTTTGAATTACGCCACTTATTGCCTTTTTTAGAAGACACTTTGGAGAACTGAAACAACGAACAATGATCAGAATCCAAAAAAATCGTTAGAAGAGTTATTTATAATGATTCGCACTAAAAACGAGAAATTCACAAAGCAACACCGCCCAGAGACGGTCTGTGTTCAAACAGATTCTATGTCTTTGCTATAAATTTTTACCGCAACTTACTTAATCTACACTAAAATACATATATTTATATACTTACCAATAATTTTTTAGTAATAAAATTCACGAAAACGCAACGTTAACCGCAAAACATTTACTATGACCATCCGCTACAGAATTTCACAGTAAACTAAGAAATAAACACAGCAAACAGCATTGGCGCCAACTAAATACGTATAAGTACATTGAATGATACAAGACCAAAGACTGTAAAGAACCAGCGTCCTTTACGTATGCTTTTTAGAATAAATTATTTGCGGACCATCCTATATTTAAGATTTCAAAAGTTTACGCGATATTGCACAACGAGTAATTTATTCATCACCGCTGACGTGTATTTCTAAAAACCCGTAAGTTTTTGCACGTCAGAACGATTACAACCAATCTCATAACGGCATCCCCCGCACGGTAGCCGCGAAGCCGCCCACAGATGCACCTTTATAAACCTGCGACGCGCGCGAAGATATGATGAATCGAAGTAGATTCCAGTCAAGCCGATATCCAGCAGCCGCCACCGTACCATTTTCTTTGTATAAGCACCGACCTGCTATTCAGCGTCGAAGAGTCCATCGCGACCGAGAGACAACGCGCACCACCTCGCACCGGGCAACCTAAAGTTTAATCCTGTACTGCCATTGATAGACACGTAAGTTGTAAAGTTATCAAATCTGACAAGTTACAATCAAACACTACAGATCGTAAATAACTCCGGGCTGAGTCTCCAGGAGTTATACAAAGTACACTAACACCTAGAGTCACGCAGGGTAGATCCCGACGTAACTCGCAAATACCACGCACACTAACACCTAGAGTCACGCAGGGGTAACCCCGACGTAACTTGCAACTAATTGAGGGTGAAGGGTTGTTACAGGGCTGTAAAGACCTACGACCTTTCTCTTAGTCCATCCGGTTAAGACAGGCCATCGCCTGAGTCTTCTGGGCATTACTAAGATCCCGCTCGAAACTCCTACATACCATACATACAGACAAACACAATAACCGTACACGGTGTCTTCGATCGCAGGAGAGTACCCCCGAAATCGGTTGTATAAATTGGTAGTCAATATAACCCTCGCAAACACCTAGGTCGATATCAATTCTAAATAAATTAGATAGTACGTAGATTATTCTATATTTACGTAAACCTATTAAAGTCATTTTAGAGTATTTGTAATACCAAGTATTTTGTTTAAGTGATTAAATGTAGATAATTAGACTTAGTATAAGAAATCCGTAATTAATTCCGTTAGATAAATAATCAAATTGTCTAATCCTACCGGTTATAATTAAAGAAAGACAGTACCGAGATCTCGCATTTGCATACGCGCATTTCGCGTGTATTATTGCTCGGGAGTCCGACATACTCGCTTCAGCGCTCCAGCGTTACTGAAGAGTAGATAGTTATGCCATGCGTATAGACCGAGAACGATATCGATTTTCTCCGTCCGAGGTCGTTACACTGGCTCCGTTGAACAAAACTACTTAAAGCAACGGTACCAGCTTCTGTAAATACAGGACCGTAACCTAAATTTTACCTCTTAGGTAAGGAATAAATTAAAATAATATCTCTGTTTATAGGAACGACGCCGCACTCAATAAAGCCGCCAACCAGGAGAACTAGTGTGAGGAGCCGCCGGGACCAAGATATAAAAATACATTGAGAGTTGTTATTAATAACAGTTTGTTTTATTGTTAAATTTATTTAATATACGTTTTAAAAACGCTTCAAGGTATTTATTTAAGGTGGCAGTGTTAAGCCTATACAGTAAGACGAACCACACCCCGTTTATAAATTAAAATATAAACACGATTGAGCAAGACCGAGGCAAAATAAAACCGCGTTGGGTTACCAAACCAGAAAGGCGCGTCAATAATCAAATACCTATAGCATCTAAAAATAGGGTAGCATTGCATATATTGCACCTAAACGTGGGGCTCGAAAAACACTGAACACCTTAAATAATTTTCCGTTTACAGATTCCAAAAGGACCGCAGAAGTACCAGTAATCACATATTTTTGTGTTCCAGAGACACTAATCTGTCTGTTACAGGATGAGTATACCGAGGGACTCTGAAGATACTGACACCAGAGTGGGATGGATTTACCATCTCAAGAAGGATGAATTAGCAACAGAGGCTAGGAAATATAAACTAGAGACAGGAGGAAATGTAGATGCACTTCGAGCCAGGATAATAAAATACCTACGCACCGGAGAAGGACAAGTAACCACACTAACACCAGAAATACTAACATTAGCCGCTACGATACCATCACCACCAGCTCGTATATAATTCCATAGAAAAAGCGAAGATTATCGGTGCTACAAGTTCAAGTGAATATCGTGATATTTTGCTTAATAATGTGCATTATTTCTTAAATAAAAGTAAAACAAAGTTTGTTAGTGTCGGTCTATCACCCAAATTCAGATTTGAGCCAGTCGTAAAACTCGGTGGATCGAAGAGTACTGGAGTGGTGTTTGACAAGCAGGAATGGCGTATACTTATGGATAATCAAGGGGTAATTACTAATTATTTCTACAGTCCTGAAGGAACATGGTTACCTACCAAACTGGGATCGAAGACTGTCTCGTACGAAATTATTAACAAGAAAAGAATTATACGCCTCAGTGATAGTGAAGAAGCTTATGTCTATGTAGGATGGGAGTTTATAGAACAGTTATGGAGGCTTCTGAAGATAATAAATTACCGATTGGAGTTGGCAAATACTGTAAACTTTCCAGAGTTTTATAAAAACCTAATAAAGTCGGCAGCGGCAATTTCTGAATGTGACATTCACCAAGTTATAGTTCCATTGCATGATGTGTTTGAGCTCAAAATAGCCTGCCTTCTGGAAATGGAAGAATTTGCCAAGGACAAAATATATCTTGATATGAAACTTGCCAAACCTATAACTGAACGGGGGGGGATAACGCGCTTATAGTCAATAGGGATAGAATTAGATGTTAGTCAATATGTGGATGTGTTATAGTGCGGAGTCGTGCCCTAAAGCTGTAAATTGTGTTGATGCAGTCCGAAGACTAATATGTCAGTTACAATCATTAGAATTCGATGCTGATCATGAAAAAGTGTATGGAATGGGTAGATTTAGTGATGACTATTTAAATCTAGTTAATAAGTAGGTGGAGGAATACGCCTTTCTGAGAAATACTTAAAATCGCATGTAGATGGTATAGAGTGTATTTTGTTGTATAAAGCGATTAATAGAAGTCCTTAAATAAATATCATTGGAACAATTTGTACACAAAATAGAAAGATATTTACCGAATTTTGAGCCATCAGATGACTCACACCGCGAAGAAAGTGTGCATTAATGAGTCCAAAAACGTAGTTCACTACATAGTAGTATGGGAGTTGGCTCACGGGCATGCGCGAAAAGGAGAATGGAAACAATTAGCTAGAGATTCTGCACGATTTAAAAAAATAATAGATGATTGTGGTAATATAATTTCACCAATCCTCGAAAAACAGCATCGTGAGTGTATGTTTGTCCAACGCTTTAGTAGTATGTAGTGATATATGTATATGATAGTATTAATAAAAAAAGTAAAATAAAAAAATATTTATTTATTGCATAATAATATTACAGTATATATAATTAAGCATACATAGGGTATTACACAATGTCTTTGGTAGAAATCCAGGAATTGTGAGAAGTATCAAAACACAACCACTTAACGAGAGCTTTATTCCCTTGACGTCGGATTACACGTTCAACTAGGTAAATGTCTGGATGTTTAAAACTTTGTAGTTCTGGCTCATAGAACCGACCTTAAATCTCCTCATCTCGACTATCACGTAGTGTGTAGGTGATTGGCCTTAAATGTTTAACTGTTGACATTCGAAAGACTTCGTAACTCCAATTAGGTGTGTAACCCTTAGAGAATATGCTTTTATGTTTGCTAATGCGTACATACTCTCCCACTTTAAATTTAGGTGTTTTACGGTCAAGAATTTTTTGACATTTTAAATGTTTCAAAATAGATGTACTATACTTTTCCGTTACATCTACCGGTTTGTATCCGGTTGTTCTATACTTTCTTGAATTATACTCTGCGACAATATGAGGCAAGATTGATAGCCACTTATAGGATCCTTGCATGCTGAATGTTTTCCACATTATTGCTTTAAGGATACGATTTACACGTTCGACTATGCTAGTTTTCAAGGTGGAATAACTACTGTAATATTTTATTTTTTCATTACTTTTTTAAATTCAGCATTATAGAGTTCAGTTCCCATATCAGTTTGTATATCCTTTTCAAACCAGACAAAAGTTTATCCATTACATTTGCAATTAGTTTGCAATTCTTGCGTTTAATGGGAAAAGCCCAGACATATTTAGAGAAGGAATTTTTTAATACTAAAATGTATCGAAATCCTTTAGTCACCCGAGCATAAAGTATCATTTCCACTAAATCGGCTTGAAAGAGATCATTTAAACCTTTTAGTACTACACAACGCCGCAGAAAATTTCGTCTTGATGGTTTGTGCAGTTCTTCAACAACATCGGCTTTACTCATTGTTCGCTTTAGATTTTAATAGAAGTTCTAAGATGAATGATTGTTTCTTCGTAAATTTGACACCGTCTGGTATTATAGGTTGAATCACAGCTTCCTTACGTATAAGTTGAGTAATTAGATACAGTGGTGTTATATACAGTACATCATCCACTTGAAGATGAATAACTCGAGGTGACCATATACAATGCACTACTGTACCCTCTGTATATGGAAACAAATATTTACCATCGATACCCAATGAAATATCTACTGTTTTATTATGCAATAAACCTTGTAAGGTAAAATAAGTTTCGTAATAGTTATCACCTTCTTTCGTATTGGCATTACTGCTGGACATGTAGTACTATCTTTAGTGATAGTCGTCGTAACAATGAAAGGAAATGACTGTAGTGGTAGGTTTATAACAAGATCTGTTACTTTATTCTTCGGTATCTCTAAAGATACCTTCGACGTAGTATTTCGCTAATCCTTCGTATTGATTAAGATACTCTTCAATGGCGGGTTGAGATCCATCAGCTAGTAATTCCGATTTTAATTGTTGTAAAGTAGGAATTTCTACCTCGTCGTCATGTGTGACGACATCAGCAGTTACAGATTCCTGTACAGGTCTGGAAATGGTGTCGGGAACAATAGTACGCGGTTTCTTACGTATTCCAAAGGTTTTCGGTGTATAATGTAAAAATACTTCATTTTCGTGTGCAATGGACTCCTTTTTTCCGACTTCTGGCGTAAGGGGTTCAGATTTAATGATAGAACCATCATTTTTAGTAATTAATTGTTTTAATGGTTGTGTGATAGGTTTAAAGTGTGCCTGCATTGCACGTTCTGTAAGTGCAGTATCTTCTTTCAAACTAGCATACTTCTGTTGCACACTCTTGGGAGCATGCAAAATGTCTTGTACTAAGCGCTCCTCCATTACGAATGTACGTTGACAGTCCTAGTAGATTATTTATACTGCAATGAAACAGACAAATCTCTTACGGTAACGACCGTTATTAACATCACTTTCTTTATGAATCACAAGAAATACGAATTTATCACGCCAGCAACAGCAACACAAGTCTTTAAATCTATCAAATGACATGTCAACATTAACGTGATCATCATACACATGCTTGAGGTTAGTGTGATCTTGTTGAAAAAGAACAAGTAAATTCTCATTATCACGTATAAACTGTTTTGGAATTGAAGAATACGTTTGACACAGATAGAAACAATCATTATTTCGATGTCTGCCAAAACAAAAATGATCTCTAATTTGATTTTGGTTATGACATGGTACACCATTATCATTAATAATAATCATTATTGAATTTTTACGGGACTCACTAGGAGGTATAACATCACTATTATCACTGTATTCGAAATACCTAATTTCCTTTATGGGCGCCAGTAACTCCCTACTGGTATTTAGGTTGGTATAAAGATTTGCAATATATATAGACATTTTCAAAACGTAAGCCATTTGGATATTCTAATAAGCTAATCATAACATTGGTTTTTCCACAGCCGGGTAGTCCGACTATTATACCTCGTTTACATCCCCTTTTAGTAAACCGCGGTGTTTAGAGTAGTGCTCCTTGTTAGGAGTAATGTCATAATTTTTGATAGGTAATTCTGTATCTTGCGGAATGAAACGGATGTCACCGATTATGGTACTAAGCCACGACTTGTATGGCGCTTCTATATATACACACCACGTGCTGAAAGTAGTTTAGTAGTGAAGTGCCAGTCAGTGTGGTATGAAGTATACATCACAGCGTCATAGGAAAAGAAAGGTTCAGGATTAATTAATACTTTAATAAATAAATTATCCGTGGAGTTGCATATATCCGGATATCGATATTGTGGGCCAGGCACCCGTTCACAAAAACGATTAGCTCGTGGCGACAAAGGTATTAACGAATTGGACGAAGCGTGTAAAGAACACGATATTGCATACTCCCAGTCAAACGATCTAAGTCTTCGTGGTAAACTTCGATCATCTTTAAAATCAACAATACAACAAACCTTGAGCGCTCTAAAACACAAAAAAATTATGTCACCCAAGGGCAGAATATTACCAATACCAAAACGTGGGGGATTCATACCTCTTATTCCCCTCTTTGCAGCATTAGGAGCAATAGTGCGGTGCTGCGGCAGTCGCAAAAGCGGTAACTGACGCAAAAGCTGCGACAAAAACGTTAGAAGAAACCAAACGACACAACCAAGCAGTGGAAGCAGCTGCATTAGAAAAAGGTTTATACATAAAGCCATATAAACCAGGGTTCTTTTCCAATGTACCAGCGGGGTATAAAATAATAGAGTCTCCTCAACATGTCATCCATCTACCTATCAATACATCTACCATTTCGACAATAACACTTAAAATAGTAGACCAAGACGAAGATCTCATCAATTTTAACGGGGAAGTCATAACGATAGGACTACATTTAAAGAAAATATGGTGACGCGATATAAGACAAATGCATGTAACTAGAGCAAATCAAGCTATAAAACATCAAAGTGTGGAAAGGTGAGAGTCAGTAAGCGTTCAGCGCCCAAAGCATTGACACCGCAGAACAAAGCATTATTGGAAAGTCTCGGCTTTACAGTACTACAATGAGTATATTAAACGTTAATGAAAAAGTTGTCGTTGATAATGCTATCGTTAATTCTGAACTGCACAACCATCAGCCATGTACTACCAGATTTGGAAACAATGATGAAATCAGGATACCCATTCAGGAAGATTTGTGCACTCTACCATCCGAAAGCTATGTGTACGTAGAGGGACGATTATTACAACAGGATGGTACTGTCTCTAACACCGCAAGGTTCGTTAATAACGGTATCGCATTTTTATTCAGTGAAATTAGATATGAAATGAATGAAATAGTGGTAGATTCCGTAACGAAAGTAGGATTAACGTCGACAATGAAAGGATTGGTATCATTGACGCCCAATGATCTCGCTCGTCATGAAAATGTAGGTTAGTTTCCTACATCAAACAGTGCACTAAAAAATGCTCAAGGGTACTTTAATGTTTGTATACCTTTGCGAATGCTACTTGGCTTTGCCGAAGACTACAATAAAGTGATTTTGAACATTAGACAGGAACTGGTATTAATTCGTAGTAACATTGATACGGACGCAGTAATTTCAACTGTAGAAGAAGCATTACAAGTTAACATAGATAAGATATATTGAAAAGTTCCACTCATCATTCCAGCATTAGCAGAGGAGTTGGCGTTAACGAAATACATTGATAAAAATGTAAATACGCCAGTAGCATTTAGAAGTTTCAGCAACAGATAAGCATACATGGGCAATCAAAACATCTGCTAGTATAGAAACACCTAGATACATTATTATAGGATTTCAAACTGGGCGAGAGAATAATGTTATGCAAGATACGAGCAGATTCGATAAATGTGCACTAAATAATATTCGCGTGTTCCTGAACACGGATCGTTATCCGTATGACAATATCAACGTTAATTATGATAACAATTGCTTTGCTACGTTGTATGAAATGTTTGCTAAATTCCAAATGTCGTATTACCAAAGAGATGGGCAACCATTACTTACCCCTGCGCAATTTACCACTGTTGCACCGTTGATTGTAGTAGATTGCTCAAATGAAAAAGAAGCATTGCACTCTAAAGCAGTAGTTCTTCGTGTGGAGTTTGAAACAGCGGCAAACAGCGGCCAATACGACAGCATACTGTATTATACTCCACGATCGTTTAGTTACATACAACGCGTTAACCAAAGCAGTACGACAGTTGTAGTACGATGTCCGTCGTAGTCGATGTACAGGGGTTTAAAATTTCAAAATTTTTTATACCAAAAGAACTCGCCATTTATAATGGGAAACAAATTGAGCATTTCATTTTTAAGTCACCGTATCCCTGGTATACATTAGATGCAGAGAGTCGTCGTCAAGCTACTTGGTTAATGCAGAACCAGCACTGTATTAAATGGGAAGAAGGGTATACACCACCACACCACTTTCGAAGAATGCTCAAGAGATTGATTCAGCCAACAGATTCTGTCTATGTCAAGGGCAGAGAGAAAGCAGATTACATCAGAAAATTTGTGAGCCAGCCTGTTATTGAACTTGAGGAAAGTCCACCTCTTCCTGCTATGCAACCCGTTTGTTACTTTCATTGTGAATCATTATGTCACTGTAGTTTGTCTAATGTATACTATTTGTATGATACATATATAATGCAATAAGACACATTTTTTTAATAAAAATAGTAAATAGTCATTCTCGTATTTTTTTATTTATATCACACAGTATTTTTATAGCATATGTTCCCTTAATAACGAATTAGTACATAATATTAATATATGTCAAACAACTAAAAGAACAATACAAATTAATATTAATATTAGTTTCATTATGGAGAGAATATAGGAAAGAAACTAGCAAGTGTCAGTACCCAAACTATTCTCCTTTCCTTCCGGTTAATATAAATTTATTTGCTTAGCAATCTGCAATTGTTCGCTCAAAGGATTGGCATTCTCCAATTCCAGTATTCGCCAATGGCGCCACGTCAATGTGGAACACGTATCACGTAGTCGATACCGTTTGTCATCCTATATATATATATATATATATATATATATATATATATATATATATATATATATTATATATATATATATATATATATATATACAGGGTTGGGCAAATGTAGAAACCCTTATTTCTGGCTAAAATATTGATTGTATCAAAAAAAGACCTTCACAAAAGTTAATGTAGATTTTATGATCTATTCAGTGGCGTACTAGGATTTGCAGGAACTACGCCAATGTGCGAGATATGACGTCATCGATGGTTTTTTTAAATGGGTGACCCTGTATATTTTCGCATTTTCAGATATACGTTCTTCTTCAATTATAATGATATATGGTTTGGTAGGTATGCGACTTGTCGTTTTTTAAATATTAACTAAAATAATACAATGAAGAAGATACATATTATTTAGTAATTTTAATGAACTTTTGATTTACAAAAAAAATTGAGCGCTTCATATTGAGAAAATATTCATAGTAAATGCTCAAATTGGAGACCTTCAGCACCTTGACAGTGTCCTATTCGGTCAGCAAAGGCCCCTACGGAGTTTTTAATGGTTTGCTGTGAGATTTCTTACACAGCCACCCTTATCCGGTCTTCCAGTTCTTCTAACGACTGGTCTTATATACAATAGATTTTAAATGACCCCATAGAAAATAGTCTGGAGGACTTAAATCTGGCGAACGACGTGGCCACTCAATATGTCCTCATCGACCTATCCATCTCCCCGGAAATATTTCATTAAGATATTGGCACACGTCAACTCTATAATGAGGCGGAGCTCCATCCTGTTGGTACCAAATTTCATTTGGGGGTCGTTCAGGATTCTCCTGGTTCGGAAATAAACGAACTAATGCTGGAACAATTTGCTACTGCAACAATTGTAAATATCGATTATCATTTAAATTGTCTCTCAAAAAGAATGGTCCAATTATCTGTCCTCTGATTATACCCGCCCATACATTTAATTTTTGAGGATATTGGGTGTAACCTTCTCCCATCCAGTGAGGATTGTGGTCAGACCAATAGCGACAGTTATGTCGATTGACAAAACCATTCAGTTGAAATGTTGCTTCATCTGAAAAGACAATATTATTGATAAAATTGCCATTCATTTCAATGTAATCCATCGTTGACTGGC
Organism: Vesta saturnalis; assembly: GCA_036346205.1. NCBI lineage: Eukaryota > Metazoa > Arthropoda > Insecta > Coleoptera > Lampyridae > Vesta > Vesta saturnalis. Next base: position 64,514 of record JARFJB010000206.1, on the reverse strand, counting down.
AAAACTGCATTCTTCTATCAAGATCATCTTCATTAAGTTCTTGTACTAAATGCATTTTATACGGATGGAGATGATTTGTGGACAGTATCCTTCTTACCGATCTAACGCTAATATCGTGATGTAAGGCCAGTTTTGGTACTGAAGTTATCGGTTCTACTTGCACATCAAGAATAATATCAAGTGCCATATCTTCATTTGTAGCCGATTTACTTCGACCTGATTTTGGCCGATTTCTAACACTTCCAGTTTCGTGAAATTTCCGCACAACCTTCGAAACCGTTGATTTGAAAATGTGAGGATTTCTCTCCGGAAATGTTGCATTAAAAATAGCACATGCATCTTTTACAGATCTCTGCTTGTCTCCAAATCCAACCATCATTAACAACGAAATACGCTCACGTTCACTTAATTCACTCATGATTAGAAAACAATACTAATACTTTACACCGCAATTATCTGACGGAATTAACAGTAACTGACAATAATACAAAATATTTGAGCTATGTTACAGAAATAACCATGGCAACAACAAAAAAAACGAATATTTTTTATTAGATAGTACAGCGACAGCGATCTTTTATTTTATTATTTTATTTAATATTTAAAAAACGACAAGTCGCATACCTACCAAACCATATATCATTATAATTGGAGAAAAACGGTATATCTGAAAATACGAAAATATACAGGGTCACCCATTTAAAGAAACCATCGATGACGTCATATCTCGAACATTGGGCGTAGCTGCTGCAAATCCTAGTACGCCACAGAATAGATCATAAAATTTACATTACCTTTTGTGGAGGTCTTTTTGATAAAATCAATACTTTAGCCAGAAATAAGGTTTCACACATTTGCCCAACTCTGTATATATATATATATATATATATATATATATATATATATATATATACAACGCGTTAACCAAAGCAGTACGACAGTTGTAATACAATGTCCGTCATAGTCGATGTACAAAGGTTTAAAATTTCAAAATCTTATATATATATATATATATATATATATATATATATATATATATATATATATGTGTGTGTGTGTGTGTGTGTGTATGTATGTATATATATATATATATATATATATATATATATATATATATATATATATATATATATATATATATATATATACATACAACTTTCTTAACACTTTTCGCTTTCTTAACAACTTCATTATCAGCAAGCTTTAGACAGTATGAATTCGCATACTCCAGCCATATAAGTTCGTAGCGTCCAAATACTGTAAAAACACTTTCGGTTGTTTATGATCATAGTTTTGAACAAACTTGTTATTAGCGATGTTTCTCCGCTTGATACAGTACTCACTGTACCACGAATACCGTGTTTAAAAAAGTGGTACATATCCATATCCGTCAGTAATTCTAGCTATACTTTCGTACATTTCAACATGGCATTGCACGCCAATCCAGGCAAGGCGACATACTGTGCAGGTTCTAACCCATACACACCCATACATAACCGTCTAAAGTTTTCAAACACGTCAGCCAATAACAACACATCTGATTTTAAATAAATATCAGCATAATCACCTAGTGTATTACACTTAAAGTGATCCGATACCAGCAGAACGCGGCAGTATTCGTCATCCGAAATATTTTCATCACGCATTGTATCGTAGAATTTGTCATACGATGGAACCGTGTGTCGTTAAATTTACTAAAGCTGTCTACGTACCCATACGGGAAACTAACTTTCTTTCACACTAAGTTGAAGTCGCTGTCATTACTAAAATATTTCCGTACCTCCATACATTGATCATTCCATAAATTCTGAAATAGAGTATCTAAGGATGCAGCCATGAATCTACAACTATCGACGAAACGTAAATTAATGTATTTCTTTTCCCTGATACCATGACTGTTTACATATTCATCCACAAAAATGTGTCTACCGAACGTTATCTATTTTTCGCTGTTAACAAAAAGTACGGTAATTTCTTCCGTTTCACTCGCTAACTGTTTAATGAACAGGTGAACATTATAACGACTGAGATTATGTAGAAAAACGGGGAGAAATGTAGGCATCTGATAGTTTAAGTTACATGTTGAATGTGCTCCACCACGGTACCAGTAACGTGACAGTGATCTCGTACTTTCGGATTTGTCGGATCGCCCGTAAAGTGCTTTTCGCATATGTAACAACATCCACTGCGTTCATACGTAACCTGTTATTCACCCGTTAATGGTGTGATTGGTACAATATCTTTGAAATGTTCATTGTATATCCGTTTTACATCACTTTCTAGTCGTCTTATAAATGTCTCCCCCCTGCATTACTCCCTCTTTACAGTTCTAACTTAGGAGGGTGGATAGAGGAATAATGAATTGCCAATAGATGCCTGATTTTGCTGTATTTCTAATTTTTTATTTTTCTTTTTAGGTTGATATCCTAATCATCCACTCGTTATCGCTGAGGCAATTTTATCCTCCTTTAATCTCGACGTCTCCCCAACTCCAACGCTCGAACATTCCTCCAACTCCTTGCCACCGTTACCTGAAGACGTGAGTTTTTCATCCAAATTTTTCCCCATCGCTTTCTCTACACCAATCCCCAGCCCGCCCTTAACTTGTACACCTCAGGTCTTTTCCACCTATTCTCCTGATGTTGTGTACATCCCTCCATTCTTTTCCAGTTTCATCCCAGTGGGTAGCCTATCCAGTGACGACTCCATATATGAGATGACGACCGTAGTCCTGGACTCTCAACAGGACCTCGACCGTGCTGCAGAAGCAGAGGCAATAGTACTCGACCTGACTAACGCTGATGTCATTATTATCAGTGACAATGATGACGATATCCTACCTTACGACGATGCTGACAATGATAGTGATGACTTTAGCGAAGCGTCTTCCAGTGTTGAGGCGGCTTGTTCCTCATGTGCTGGGAACGAGTACCTTTACACTGGTGACTACGACTCTGACGTAATAATGGACCCTGCCTACAGCTACGATTCGGACGACTATGACAATGACGCTTTACGCCAACAAGGTATACTGAGACGTAAAGAGTTCTGCAATGAAGTCGTCATTGAAGCAAGAGGTGATGAAGACGGCTTCATGAACGCTCTTACAGCTGACATGCAAAGCCTCCAACAAAGCGCTCAAGACCTCGAGGCTATTGTACAACAAAACCGTGCACAGGAACTGCTACATAACGACGTACAGGACGAGAACACTCGCAGCGTCCCAACTGCCGACGACGTACAAGACATACGAGACTACGACGAGACTTCCAGGGTTCCAACTGACGATGACAATGCACGGGAGGTCCAGGACAAAGGGGATGACGTTAACAACGACAATGACGACGCAGCTGCCGCTGATGACGATGATGACAGCTGGTTTTGGGCAACCCACATTCCTATGACCATAGGCCGCACTATGCTTCCCCCCGTCTACAACATCATGTATGCGATGGCGTCAGGGACAGTGCCGCCCAAAGCAATTCCGCATTCCTCATTATTGCCAGGTGGTACTGGCTCTTTTACGCGCATCGCCTCTTAACCTGGGACCGTCTCGCATTCACTGTATGTATTCCACTTTGAACTAATGTTGTACTAACGCTTATGTTTCTTTGTTGCAGTTGTCCATTGTAATACCATTCATTCGGAATTATAATCTCGTGATTACGGAAAGCTCCCTTGAGGAGCAGCTAGACCGGGCCCACACTAGGCTTCTCACATTATACCTAGACTGGAATAATGTGATAAGCCTAGCTGTACTCAGTGGGTACGATCACGCCATTATACATCTGGAGATGATATTGGAAACTGTCGAAGAGATTGCAGGACTCTACGAACTCATCCGAATTCGTAATGCAAATCTTCGACAGATGGTCTTTACCAGTGATCAAGAAAGACATAGTAAGTATACCTACTGTCAAGCATCTATACATACTAATACTACTTTCTTTTCAGAAAAAAGGCGCCCTCAATAGTGCGGTCGCAGACTGGATAGGCGACTAACTGAGCGCACCCACTTACTAACTTACTGACTGACTGACAAACTGACAGAGTGACTGATAGACAGACAGACAGACAGGAAGACAGACAGACAGACAGACAAGACTCAACTACATCTCTATAGTGCTCACCATGAACAGCTGATGGATATCTACTACAGCAGGGTTCATTTCCACATCTGCAGACGACACGGTTGAATGTTTTATGTGTGGGGTTAGAATAAACCGATGGCAGCCAGATGTCAAACCATTTCAGGGACATCTACGATGGGCACCACACTGCACGTATGCTCAACTGCTCGCACCACGTCCACGCAGATGTAATGAAACGGAAGTGGAGAGAACCTTCTGCACTTGTACTAAATCAAAATGTTTTATTCCTAAAAAAATCATATATCTGATTAATACATTTGTACATGTCTTTCTTCTACATGAATTAAATATATTAACATATCGTGTTCTTTTATTTTTGGTAGCGTTAAAAGTGTGTGTGAGCAAAAAGCATGCAAGTGGTCAAAAAACATACAAGTGAGGTGACCTTTGTGGGAGAGTATCATTTGGGTAGTCTTGCTGTTATGCGATCGTGTTAAAACAGGTCGCATGGATGACCTTGAAGTTGTGGAAACTGAACGCGGGGTTTGTGACATGGTATGACCTTGGGTTTGTGTTAACGATATGTAAGTAGGTCAAACATTGCGCTTTCATGACCTTGGTACAGTGGTGACCTTGGTAATGTGGTAACCTTGGAATTGTGGGACCTTGGAATTGTGGTGTGTGCCAGAGGTCTCCAATCTTACCTGCTTGGGTATGACTGTATCTTCAAATCTCTCATGGGTTGACCATCTTTTGTCAGCTACCAAAACAGCTGCTCGTGGTACTTTACCTCTCGATAACTCCTTCTGCTGCGCAAGTCCCAAATTCGGCTTCATATGAAATATAATTCTCACCTCTGGGTTAGTGCTCCCCAATACGCTCTCGATATCGTTGATCGTATTCAAAAGAGAGCGATTAGGCTTATAAATGACCCGTCCTTAACTTCTCACATACAGTCCTTTGAGCATAGAAGGATGGTTTCAGTTCTTTATTTGTATTATCGTTATTGCAACGGCTATTGTGTTGCTGAATTATATTCTTTGATACCATCTCTGGGCTATCTTTGCGAGAAATACTCGGTTCGTTCATTCACATCAACAGTATGCAGTACAAATCACCACTTGTCGTACCAAACGGGCGCAATCCACATTTTTCTACACGGCTTCTAAAGTCTGGAATGATCTCCCTAGTTCCTGCTTTCCTCTCACTTATGATATGAGAAAATTTAAGGTAGCTGTGCATAGGCATCTATTGGCAATTCATTATCCCTTTATCCATCCTCCTAAGTTGTCCTAAGTGCTTTAGTACGATAGGCCAATTTTAGCCTGTTCAGGTCCACAATCATAGAAAAAAAAATTCGTCCAAGGAGAGCTAAATTTCTTAATAAGATAGGGTCTAACAAATTTGGGAACGAGTTCAGAATTAAAGTGACGAAAAGCGTCAGAAAGTACAAAATTGAGCTTCCACACAATCATTTAATTTCAATTTGACGGATTTTTGTCGAAGTTTCCAACGAGTAGCTCAACATGGATAAGCTAGAGACAGTCGTTTATTGATGTTTAGACAAATAGATATAAATTTACATGTTTATGTCGAAATAACGCGAAGTAAGGAGAACAACCAATTATTTGATGATGATTGATTTATGAAGAAAATTGTAATGTGATATTCGGCACAGAGTGGGGTAAATTCTTTGCTGTGAGATTGCAGACCATTGCTACTAATGATGCACTGAGGTGTACCAAACATGAATAATTATTGTCTTCAACCACAAGACGCAAAGAAGTAACAGGGGCTACACGGAGAGGGAATAAATAATCCACCTAAAGACAAACAGTTAGCAACAACCAAAATGATGTAACGTCCCTTAGAAGATTTAGAAAGCACAATGTATATACTTCAGAAGGACGAATTAGTTTAGCACTTAGGAAACCAGAAAGAGCAGATTGTGAAAAACAAGTGGCACATAAGCGACATCTGCACGTAGGGCACAGAAATTCAAGCAACGAATTTTGTTACACCAGAAGGACCCAAAATAGCAGAATTATGATGTTCAGAAATCAATTGACGACGTTGTCCTTTAAGAAAAAGTATAACCAGCCATCTGAGAAGGATCCGGAAAGAGAGGAAACACTCATATGGTCATACAAAAGACCATGTTTAACACGGAGATAAAGAAACGCGACGAAAAATAATTAAACACCAAGAATCTTTAATCGGAAATGTAGTCAAAGAAATAGTAGTTAGTTGAATGGTATCAACTTGTGAAACACAACGAGATAAAATATCAGACAGAACATGTTATTTACCTTTAAAGTGAATTATATTGAGACCAGATAAATAACTACAGTGAATTAGACAACATCAATGTATGGCAAAAACTAAGCTTTTAATTGCCCTTAAGACAGCCAAACACTCCATTTCTGTAGTAAAGTAATTACGTTCAACTTTAGACTTAGATCGACTAATGTAACTAAGAACTCTTTCGTCAGACTCAAATAGTTGGCTTATAAAACAATCAAATTTACAAAACAACAAAAATTTGAAGACTGAGTTTGGACGACAAAAAGATGAGAGAAATCGGGATAAGGCATGATAGGTGAAGAGGTACATGAAGTAAACGAACCAACAGCTAAAGTTATCCTTAAGCCACGTAAGACAACCCAAATAGACTAAGCTATGATAGTCTGAGGAGCACCATGGTTTAGAAGATCTTCAAAAGTATAACCAAAGGTATCTCCATAGCAAATATCATGTACCAAATCAAATAGAAATAAGAAATACCAGAATGAGAAGTATCCGAAATTACGAGAAGCATAGACTGTTCTACTCGGTCAGAAGACACTACCGTTTGTTTCTTAGAACAAACAGGACAAGACCAGATTTTCCGCAATCATGGCAATGATAGACTTGAAGTTTAGAACCAGCATAAGAATCAGAAAAGTGACTAACTTAAGCTAAGCTTGGTTCCTGATGGTTAGTAGTCTTTGAAGAAGGCGGAATTTGAAAGTGTACAGACAATATTTATTTTGCTCGACAATAGTGGTACAAGTACTTGCAGAAGGTAAAGAAGAGAATGCAGCACATCTGGTAAGTTTATATGTCTACTTGAGATTCAGCATCAAATTTGATTATCTCGAAAAAATTGTTCTTTTGTTTTGTACTGCTTTACGTTGAGAATGTACTAAAATGCTACAACAGGAAAAGTAAGTAAATCAGTATCTCCAACAATTTTAGGATAAAATTTATATAATTTAGTTCTACCTTAAGCTAATGCAGAAGCATTTGTATTGCATTCACTGTCTTAATCAGAATAGGCCAGAGATCTGTCCAATGTTAAATAATTACGTACAGGTCTACGTAAAGAATCAACGTTAACATCACTCGACAGATTACGTGAATTTAGTTCATAATAAGTTCTAGTGATATTCAAGCGATTGATTTTTAACTGCCAAGTAATTGACATTTTAAATAGTGAGGGAACACAATTATTAAGAAAATAGTCAGGTAGATAACGGAAGGGTGTATTAACCAGTCTAAGAGGTATGGTCACTAATAGGGTGCAAACAAGAAGAAATCCAATTGTACCTCACGTCGGGGCAAGTGTTGTAGATGGCTCCTTGACAATATCGTAGAAGCAATTGTGACTGGGAGGCTTTAACCCAGTGCAGTCTGTCAAGCATAAATCATCAGCTAGCAAAAGTAATTAGCACCTTGTAAGGGTGGTCAGAAGATGCATTATTTGCATTAGTATAAATATTGGTAAGATAAACCTTTTTAGAAGAAATAATTTTAGGCGGCACAAATTTACTAAAGTACAACCTAAAAATTTAAAAAAGGAATAAAGAGAAAAGGGATCTGCAGGGAAAAATTTTAAATGGCACATATCCGGATCATAACAGGAAATTAATGATACAATAATTAATAATTCGTTTATTTAATAAACATGAATCATCCAGTCTTGGAAGTCCTGTGAGCACAATCAGTTCACATAAAAAGCTACGGTAGGACCATATGAGCAACCGAGCTGGTTGTACCTGTGGTAACACAATCTGCTTTGCATTTTTTGCTTCGAAATGCTGGATTACGTCGTCAATCCTCTCAACATTATGAAATTCCTCTTGATCTCTTAGGATCCTAAAAGATCCTCTCTCTCTTAGAGCAGTGTGTACTCTAGAGAAAACTCTCCTTTCTGGATCAATTATTCTTGGGAAAGCAGCTGCATACAGTCTAGCAGCCTCACTCGCATTCCCTTGGGCAACACCATAATAATAATAATGAATATCGGCATATTATTCATTTGAAAACATGACTCAGGAAGGAAAACACGAACAAGAACAATAATAATAACAAGAACAAGAACGACTCAAAAACTAAATTACAATATCACTACAACAGAAAGAACTCGTATTGAAATCAGCAAAACTGTAATAGCAAACAAATTTTGACAACTGACTTACTAATGTCAAGTCGTTGCTACGGTGATGAAAAGATATCAGTAAAGGAGACATATTTCTTGCCGTAAATGTACAGATTGATTGAAAAGTGAGGGACAAATCGTCAATTCTCATCTACTCTACTTTATCGGCCATGTATCAAATCCATCTCTATTGGAAAAATATTCCTCTTGGAAATTTGTCTTGGGATTTGAAAAAAAATCATTTCTGAATTCATTATGTCATTAAAAATGTTGAATGATGAGTTTGTCTCGAATAAATTCAATATTGTTTAAGGCAATTTCATCTTCTACAAATTTCTCCTAATGTGTTTTCTTGTAACTCTTCTAGTTTGGAAGATACAGCGTGATATAAAAAATAAGTCCACGAAATAGAAAAAATTAAAAAAAAGTTAACATCTTGGAAACCATCAACAATAGACACACCCTGTATTAACAATTTTTTGTTCCTTTTGGCCAGAGGAATCAGCTGTTTTCGTTTTGGCTATCGAGTTTAGGTCACCCTGTATATACAGAGTGTCCGGTGAGGAACTGTACAAACTGAAATGGTATTTTCCTTGGGTCAATTTAAGTAAAAAAAGTCCCATAAACACAGGTCTGATTCGCAATAGTTACCCAGATACAAGCGTTTAAAGTTTATAAATGATCACATATTTTTTCAAAAGTAATTATTATTAGTCATCTGGAAAAACAAAACCGAAACAATCTGTCATTTATTCGTTTGTGTTCTAATAATGACAAAGTGAATTGTAGTAAATTAAGTGTAATTTAAATTTAAAATGCCTTTTCAATTTTCTAACGAAGAGTATGCTGACATTTACATTTATGGATTTTGTGATGGAAATGCGAGAGCTGCCGTTAGTGTATGATAGGGATACAAAAGCCCATCATGTAATGTTTGCCATACTTAATGCTTGATATCATTCGATGCGCAATAATTTTCTCATTCCATTAGTACCAAAATATTTTCTGTAGGCCGTATAGGCGAGCAAGAATTCACAAAAATGTTAAAATCAATGGTCCAGGTTAGAAAGGGCCAACCGGTATATATTGATTGTACAAATTGTATGTAAATTAAAATTTAAGAATACATACAGAAAAAGAATTACTCGAGTGGGATTTTAACCCACTATCTGCTCTTTGCTGCAGGACTGCGTTACCAACTATGCTACCGAGGGATCAAATCTAACTCGATTTGAACTTTTGAAATTTTGTGTATTTTTATTATTAGTACTGATGTTCACTAACTTTATTTATTAATGATCACAGTCAACCTTTTGTACATGTCATGAGAGCCCGCAATTCGCTAGGTTTCTCACATGACATGTACATGACAGATTTTAAATTTATTTGCGAAAGCAACATCCATAGAAAACTATAGAAAGAATTAATTTTTGAATAAAGTTCATTGAATATACAAGTTGTATGTAAATTAAAATTTAAGAATACATACAGAAAAAGAATTACTCGAGTGGGATTTGAACCCACTATCTGCTCTTTGCTAGAGAACTGCGTTACCAACTACGCTACTGAGCGAATTGCGGGCTCTCGTGACGTAAGTACAAAAAGTTGACTGTGGTCATCAATAAATAATGTTGGTACATTTCTTGGAAAGCATAGATCTGCGGCTAAAGTAATAAACATAAACCCCGCCTATTGTTGCGCAGTGGTCGACAGAGAGATTGGAACGAGAATAGTCACTTGAATAGAAGACGTTCAGTGCTCAATTTCAATAATGAAGAAAAATAAGTGACGACAACTTAAATAATACATATCTATTAATTTACTTTAAGCTGTCGATACAGTGATTAATTTCTACCTGGATATCTCAGGTTATGGTTAATTAGCAATGAAAATATTGGCAAATGAATTATCTATAATTCTAGATCTGTAAATGAATCAATACATTCTTATCTTTCATTTTAATATTTTAACATTTAACTTTAAACTTGAAACGAGAAAAAATACATATATTATTAGAAATAGCTGCTTGATTAAATTTTAATTCACAAAATAGAATTTCTCCTCTTATAAAGCAATTACCTTTTTTTCATGATCATACAAAAATAATTTTAACAACAATTGTATCTTATATTATAGTTTCAATCATAACAAATAAATTTTTTAATCGATATTTATTAGAAGATTAAACATTGAATTAATTAGAACTGCTTCTCCTGCCATGCATCTTTATCGCCATATCTTCATTGCAACACTCTTATTTAATAGATGAAACTAAATCTCCAGAAATTACAATTAAATGAATTGACCATCAATGATTTTAATCTTACGAAATATCAGTTTCTAAAAATGTTTAATTTGCTCTTTATATAATACATGACTTGGAACAACCAAATTTTTTAACTTATGAAGTTGATAATCGTTTATCTATTCCCTACAATTCAATTACACGAATAATTGTTTCATCAATCGTGCGCTCGTAGTATCTGTCTTTTTCCCTCCGAATGCGTTCTCTCTTCTTTGTGTACATAGGAGGCTGAAATTGTCACCTTCCGAGCTATCCTTGTCAAGCTGTACATCAGTACTAATAAAAAAATGCACACACATTAAGTTTAAATCGAATAAGATTTACTCCTCGGTAGCGTAGTTGGTAACACAGTTCTCTAGCAAAGAACAGATCGTGGGTTCAAATCCCACTCGAGGAATCCTTTTGCTGTATGTATTTTTAATTTTAATTTACATACAATTTGTATAATCTATGAAGCTGTTCAAATAAAATATTTCCTTCTATAGTTTTCTAGAAACGTTCCTTTCAAATAAGTTTAAAATCAGTCATATACACGGTATGTGCGAAACCTAGCGAATTTCGGGCTCTCACGACATAAGTACAAAAAGTTGACTGTGATCATTAATAAATAAAGTTAGTGTACATCAGTACTAATAAAAAATACATACAAATTAAGTTTAAATCGAGTGAGATTTGCTCCCTCGGCAGCGTAGCGGGGAACGCAGTTCTCTAGCGAAGAACAGATCGTGGGTTTAAATACCACTCGACTCTTTTTCTGTATGTATTTCTAAATTTTAATTTATACACACACATATGTATATATATATATATATATATATATATATATATATGTATATGTATATATTGTATGTATATATGTATATATATATATATATATTCCTTTTTTTTACTTAAAGTATTCCCGAATAGGCTAAGATTTGCCTAACGTGCTAAAGCACTCAGGAACACTACGAGGGTTTAGGGATATTGTTAGCTGGCCGAGAAATGTTTATGAATGGCTACCTTAAATTGACTTAAGTCAAAGTTTGGAGGTAAATAGGAACTGGGTAATGCATTCCACAATTTGGTCGCTGTGTGGAAGAATGTAGATTGCGCCCGTTTAGTGTAAATTTTGGGTGCGTAATAATGGTGTAAATGGGCAAACCGAGAGTTCCTAGCAAAGAAGGTGTGGGAAGGTATTAAGGCGTGTACATCGGAGGCATACTTGTCATGGTAATAGCGATAGAACAATGAAAGAACCGAAATTATTCTTCTGTGCTCAAGGGACGTAGGTTAGAGGACAGAGAAGGGTCATGTAGAAGCCTTATAGCTCTTTTTTCGATACCATATCAAGGGTCTATATGGGAGTACTGACGCAGAGGTGAGAATTGTATTCGAGATGGGGTCGAATTTGAGCCTTATACAGTAAAAGGAATTGTTGCTTTGTGAAGTACTATTTAGATTTATGTAGAAAACCCAGTTTACGGGCAGCTGTTTTGCTGGCTGACAAAATGTGGTCAAGCCATGAAAGGTTCGATGATAGGGACATCCCTAACATAGAAATTGGGTTTGAAAACTTGAGTTCTAAGCCATTCATATTTACAGCAGAAAATAATCTGTCTTTCTTGGCGGACTGGAGGCGACACTGGCTTTCGTCGGCATTGAACATGAGTAGATTATTCCTGCTCCATTCAAAGACACGTTCTAAGTCACTGTTGATTGAGGCTGCAATTTTTACCTTAACGTCCTGACTAGACTTATTGTTGTGGGAAAACTGAGAAGAACTACAATGCAGAGTGCTGTCGTCTGCAAATCAATGGCTCGGGTTTACTTGCTGAGAAATGAGGTCATTTATGTGCAGCAGGAAAATTGTTGGACCTATCACTGATCCTTGGGGTACTCCCACGTTAATAGTAGTTTCTTTCGAAAAGAAGCCACGCTGATACGTCTTTTGTCAAGAATGCTGGAAGTAGTGAGGCTAGGTGACTTCTGGGCCAGGAAGTCACGTTACACCAATCAGCGACGTGAGCGAGCACTTAAGCCCCTCTCCAACCGAAAGTTTGCGGTTGGTGGACCAATGGAAGAAGGGAAGGAGCAATGACGTCAAGCCAATGGGATGCGAGGATGGGCCCCGCCCTTTGTTGGGTTCAGGAAGGGGGATGGCGCATTAACTGGCAAATGAGAGACGTGGTGGACATGTTGACATTCTTCATCAGCCTCTGAAGTCTTCGGTGGCTTCCTTGGACGTCTTTTACGGCTTCCAGTAAGTTCTTCGAGGGCATGACTGTCTTCAGCCGCTTTGGGTGAGTTGGTTTCCGGCGCCGCGTTGTTGAAATGTCGCAAACGGCGGGGCCTAGCACACATCTTGTTTGTCGTTGTTGAAGAGGAACTTCCGGTTGCAGGATAAAGTCTGAAAAAATTGTTTGCACCGGGATTCGAACTCGAGTAAGTTAAGTTATAAATATATTCATATCCATATAACCAACTGAGCACTCGCGGTTTTAGATATGAAACGTAAAAAGTGTGATATAAACGTAAACATCTAAGCCGACGTCATAATGAATGATGAGTAGCTTTTCATTTGGTTTGTGTTATAGAGAGACCGATTTCGATAATCAACATCCGGCGCACATTCTAGAAAAATAATTGCTAATGTACACTGTTTGTAATTACATTTTACAATTAAAATACAGATTTTATTATTGTTTTCGAAGTAATAAAGTAACTGAAAATAATGTTATTGATAAATTAGAAAAAAGACTTTGATGTTATGCATTTGTAAATAAGTTATATATAAAAATTATGTTGCTACTTCGCAATATGATTATAAATCCGAATCTACGCGTTCCAATGTTAAAAGATTAAAATACTACTTACAGTGTAAAATAGTAAAAAATATGCAATTACTGCATTTGATGACAATAAATATATAATTAAATTTTTTACTTAATTCTAAAACACAACTTTTAAAGTAATAAAATAGGATTTACATTTTCAAATAAACATTAAATTTACATTTAAAAACTTCAATATAAGGTTTATCTAGAAATAACATCCTGAGAAATTTACATAAATGTTTAAGCTGACGTCACAACGAATGAGAAGCAGCTTTTCAATTTTCGTTGACGTTAGAAAGAGAACGTATTCGAAAAGTTGAGCTGGAAACAACATCCCGCGCGCATTCTAAAACTAGTTGTTAATAAATGTGTGATTTATGTTAAACATAAAATATTTAAGCTGACGTCACAAAGAATGATGAGTAGCGTTTTAATTTGGTTGACCTTAGAAAGGGAACATATTCGAGAAGTTGAGATGGAAACAACATCCGGCGCGCATTCTAAATATAATTTAAAATAATGCATTTAATTGCATTTGTAAATAATAAAAATTGTATTGAAGGTTTGCAATATATAAATATTTAAGCCAACGTCACAATAAATAAAGAGTAGCTTTTGAATTTTGGTTGACGTTAGAAAGAGAACGTATTCGACAAGTTTAGATGGAAACAACGTCCCGCGCGCATTCTAAAACTAGTTGTTAATAAATGTGTGATTTATATTAAACATAAAATATTTAAGCTGACGTCACAAAGAATGATGAGTAGCGTTTTAATTTGGTTGACCTTAGAAAGGGAACATATTCGAGAAGTTGAGATGGAAACGACATCCGGCGCGCATTCTAAATATAATTTAAACTAATACACTTAATTGCATTTGTAGACAAAAATAGATTGTAGATAAAAATATATTGAAAGTTTGTAATATATATATATATATATATATATATATATATATATATATATATATATATATATATATATATATATATATATATATATATATATATATATATATATATATATATATATATATATATATATATATATATATATATATATATATATATCATGCAATCATTATGCGTCCGTACGTAATTCTAATTTGGCGTCACCTAGAACAAGACGTACTCTCTGATATTTTATTGAAGTATATAGGTCAGCATTTTTCTAAGTTCTATGGTCTATTCCATATGTTTCTAGCTTTTTTTTACTATATACATAATTTTTAGTAGTATAGCTAGGCCGATCCTAATCCACTTTTGTCACTAGATTTGTCACCAGATCTAGGAAAAAGTCACCAGAAAAGTTACTAGATTTCAAGGTTGGTAACATTGCCTATTTCAAGGGGTAGACCACAGGTGTGTAACTCTCTTCAAGGTTATGTCTCTAGTCCCCGCTTCAAGGTCATTATAGTTCTGAAGGTCATTGCCCTAGGTCTCAGACAAGTCTATGCATGTTTCGAGGCCACGCCCTATTCTGAGAAACAAAGGGGGCCCACTGTTTAAAGTCTATGCTTTCAAGGTCACATGAGAGAACAAAGACGATCTATTGTTTTGGCTGAGTCATTTTGAAATTCTAGGAAATCAATAACAAAGACGATGCATTGTTCAAAGTCTATGCTTTCAAGGCCACATGAAAGAACAAAGACTATCTATTGTTCAGTTAGAAATAGATTGTTATCTCAATTCTAGGAAATCAATAACAAAGGCGATGCATTGTCAACGCTTCAAAGTCTATGCTTACAATTTTCAAGGTAAAAGAACAAAAGCGATTCATTCTTCTGGTCGAGTTATAAAATAAATTGTTATCTCAATTCTAGGAAATCAAGAATGAAGGCGATGTATTCTTCAAAGTCTATGCTTACAATTTTCAAGGTAAAAGAACATTCTTCTGGTCGAGTTATAAAAAATAAATTGTTATCTCAATTCTGAGAAATAAGTCTGTGCTTATAATTTTCAAGGTAAATGAATAAAGACGATTCATTGTTCTGGTTGATTTATAAAAATAGATTGTTATCTAAATACATCTCTTTCAAGAACAAAGGCAATCCATTGTCAGCGCTTTAAAGTTGATGCTTATAAGGTCACACCTCTGCAAAGACGATCCATTCATCTCAATTCTAGGAAATCAAGAGCCCTGAGGTGCATGTTTCAAAGCCATGCCCCCTAAACAGGTGGCCATTCCCCTAAACAGGTAGCCGTTTCCTAAAAACAGGTAGCCGTTTCCTAAAAACAGGTAGCCGTTTCCTGTAAACAGGTAGCCGTTTCCTAAAACAGGGGGTCCGTTTCCCAAAACAGATAGCTGTTTGCAACCGTTTCCCAAAAGGCGGTCTATTGTTCAGGTCGAGATTCCACATCTCAATTCCAGGAAATCAAGAATGAGGCTCATTGTTCAAAGTCTATGCTTACAATTTTCAAGGTGTAAGAGCAAAGACGATCTATTGTTTTGGCCATAGCTTCTGAAATTCTAGGAAATCAAGAACAAAGACGATGCATTGTTCAAAGTCTATGCTTACAATTTTCAAGGTAAAAGAACAAAAGCGATTCATTCTTCTGGTAGAAATAAATTGTTATCTCAATTCTGAGAAATCATGAATAATGTATTGTTCAAAGTCTATGCTTATAATTTTCAAGGTAAATGAACAAAGACGATTCATTGTTCTGGTTGATTTATAAAAATAGATTGTTATCTAAATACATCTCTTTCAAGAACAAAGGCAATCCATTGTCAACGCTTCAAAGTCTATGTTTACAAGGCCACATGAGAGAACAAAGACGATCTATTGTTTTGTAGGTTATCGTACACATCAGCTGTATCCTCAAAGTCATTGTCCTCGGTCTCAAGTAAGTCTATGCATGTTTCAAGCAATGCCACGCCCCCTCAGTGCCCTAAACAGGTAGCCGTTTCCTAAAAACAGGTAGCCGTTTCCTAAAAACAGGTAGCCGTTTCCTAAAACAGGGGGTCCGTTTCCCAACACAGGTAGCTGTTTCGCAACCGTTTCCCCATGTTCAGGTCGAGATTCCGCATCTCAATTCCAGGAAATCAAAAAAGGGGGCCCATTGTTCAAAGTCTATGCTTACAATTTTCAAGGTTAAAGAACAAAGATATTCCATTGTACAGGTTGAGTTATAAAAATAGATTGTTATCTCAATTCTAGGAAATCAATAACAAAGGCGATGCATTGTTCAAGTCTATGCTTACAATTTTCAAGGCCACATGAAAGAACAAAGACTATCTATTGTTCTAGTGGATTTATAAAAATAGATTGTTATCTAAATACATCTCTTTCGAGAATAAAGATGATCCATTGTCAACGATTTAAAGTTTATTCTTATAAGGTCACACCTCTGATAACAAAGACGATTCATTGTTCAGTTAGAAATAGATTGTTATCTCAATTCTAGGAAAGCAAGAACAAAGACGATGCATTGTCAACGCTTCAAAGTCTATGTTTACAAGGCTATATGAGAGAACAAAGACGATTCATTGTTTTGGCCGAGTCATAGCTTCTGAAATTCTAGGAAATCAAGAATAAAGGGGGCCCATTGTACAAAGTCTATGCTTACAATTTGCAAGGTAAAAGATCAAAGACGATTCATTGTTTTGGCTCTGTCGTAGCTTCTAAAATTCCGAGAACAAAGACGATGCATTGTTCAGACTGATTAGGTCATCTAACAAGTAAAATATTTTTTATAAGACTACCACAATATATAGATAAAAAATCGATTTAAGTATTATGGGAAATAGTCACTTTTGTAATACCTCTGCTGGAGCATATCTATTTACTATTTGTTTTTCACATTCAATTTCCTTCAACTGATTCTCGTTTAATGCGGACCACTCCATCTTTCCTAATAGGTTCATTATATTGTATACTAGCCATACATTCAGCTTCCCTTAAAAGTCTTCATATCAGGATCTACTTTGAGACATTGTTCGAGACTTATTACAAACCTACGCAAGCCCTGAGGTGCATGCTTCAAGGTAAGCAATGTCACGCCTCCCCAGTGCCCTCAAGTGGTCTAAACAGGTAGACGTTTCCTAAAACAGGGGCCCGTTTCAAAAAACAGGGGGCCCGTTTCCCACCAAGGTTACACGAGAGAACATAAGCGTTCTGATTCCTAAAAATAGATTGTTATCCAGCTACCACCCCACCTCAATTCTAGGAAGTCAAGAATAAAGGAGGGTCCATTGTTCAAGCCGACGGTTCAAAGTCTATTCTTACAGTTTTCAAGGTCACACCTATGAGAAATGAACAAAGACGATCCATTATTCCGTTATAATTTCTAAAAATAGATTGTCATCTAAATACATCTCAATTCTGGGAAATCAAGAAACGCTTCAAAGTCTATGCTTATAAGGCCACACCTCTGATAACAAAGGCGATTCATTGTTGAGTCATAGCTTCTGAAATTCTGAGAACACACAGACGATGCATTATTCAGACTGATTAGGTCATCTAACAAGTAAAATATTTTTTTATAAAACTTATAATTTATTAACCACAATATTCATCTATATATACAGATAAAAGATCGATTTAAGTAAATATACATATTATGGGAAGTTTGATGTACTTAACATTTTGTAACACCTTTGCTGGATCATATCTATTTATTATTTGTTTTCACATTCAATTTCCTTCAACTGATTCTCGTTTAATGTGGTCTACAAGACATCATCATCTTTCTTTATAGGTCATCGCTTCATTATAATGTTTACTGGCCATACATTCAGCTTTCCTTAAAGTCTTCATATCAGGATCTACTTTGAGACATTGTTCGAGACTTATTACAAACCTACGCAAACCATGAGGTGCATGCTTCAAGGTGATGTTTACTATGGTAACGCCTCCCCATTGCCCTCAAGTGCTCTAAACAGGTGGCCGTTCGCCTAAACAGGTAGCCGTTTCCTAAAACAGGGGTCCGTTTCCCAAAACAGGGGTCCGTTTCTCAAAACAGACGGCTGTTTCGCAACACAGGTAACCGTTTCCTCCCATTTCAAGGTCACACGAGAGAACAAAAGCGATTCATTGTTCTGTTATGATTCCTAAAAATAGATTGTTATCCAGCTACCACCCCCACCTCAATTCTAGGAAATCAAAGTGGGTCCATTGTTCAAGACGACGCTTCAAAGTCTATGTCTACAATTTTCAAAGTCACACGAGAGAACAAAAGCGATTCATTGTTCTGGTCGAGTTACAAAAAATAGATTGTTATCTAACTACACTTCTATTCTAAGAAATCAACTTTCAAGAACAAAGGTGATCCATTATTCTAGCCAACGCTTCAAAGTCTATGCTTACAAATTTCAAGGTCACACCTCTGAGAAAAGAACAAAGGCGATCCATTGTTCCGTCATAATTTTTAAAGATAGATTATTATCCAGCTACCCCCCCACCTCAATTCTAGGAAATCAAGAACAAAGGAGATCCATTGTTCAAGCTGATGCTCAAGAATATATAAGTCACCGTGAGATCAGTCGGTTAGTAAGTTGTTAAACATGGAATTAGCAGGATTAAACCAAAGCACCTATTGCAAACTCTATAAAAATACATGTGACCTAGAGATATCGAAAAAATATAAAGTTATTAATGTTACAGTAATCAATACGAAGTATGGTGAACGTATAGTGTTAGAAACAGAGGAGTTTAAATGTGTTTTACCTCAGCGCTTTTACGAGTATTTCAAAGAAGAAGAAAATCGAATTGAAGAATTTAAAACGATGCTAAACACAAAGGATGTATTCATGAGTAGTCTGGGTGCAGTCGGAAAAACGATAAACATAACATTTAGTGCATCCAACCATATGTAAACATGCTCATTTCGAAATTAGTGTTTAGTTGTGGAAAAGTCATGCAAGCAGCAATAAAATCACTCCTGGAACGATGTTTACTGCCGGATACTTCATACCTGTTGTAGTAATAATATGATGATAAAAAAATAAAGTGTTGTGAATATGGTGTTCTTTTTGAAGAGACGTAGCTACCTCCACCATTTGTCAAGGTCACGTCATATTACAATTCAGAGAACAATTTTCAAGGTCCCAATCCTGTCCGATCCATCTTTTAAACCAGAATGCAACTGGTGCATCTATATAAGGAGATGAAAATAATTTTACAGTAAACCTAAAGTGCTGTGAAGAGAAAGTTATAGATGTCTGACACTTGCATAAAAGGGAAATGCGTCGAATTGTGCGTTTTAACTACATATGCGTTCTTGTGCATTTTAAATTCTGAAATTGTGAATATATTTTTCCAGTACTCATAAGTAGTTACGGGGGTCACGCTACAGAGACAATGATTGTAATAGTTGATGTACAGGGATTCAAAACGGCAAAACATGTATTTACACCCAAAGAACTAGCAATATACAATGGAAATCAAGCTGCCCATTTTGTGTTCAAACCACCATTTCCTTGGCACCTCTTAGATGTAGAATTTCAACGACAAGCCATCTGGTTAATCAATAATCATCACTGCATCAAATGGGGATCTGGATATACCTCTACACATCTCTTTCCACATATACTTCGTGAACTAATATCGGTAACAGATGATGTGTACGTTAAAGGGCGAGAAAAAGCCGATTACATTCGAAAAATATTGAGACAGTCAGTTATAGAAATTGAAGAGCAACCATCTTTACCCAAAATGAAAACAACTTGTTTCTTTCATACACAAACCACCTGTAATTGTGCTTTGACGAATGTACACTTTTTATATAATAACTATGTAAGACAATATCAGTAAAAGGTTTCATAAAATGTGTGTGCTTACAAGTAAAGGAGGAAAAGTTTGTAATATTTACAATAAAACGCTATTATTTTAAGTGTATTATTTTATATAAAAGCCCTCTGATGCAAACTATTTCTCAGGTTATAACCCAGCCTATCCATCTAGGTCAACAAGTCAACTTTTAACATTCCTTGAGGTAAAATTCTAGAAATAGCAAATAAGAGTTCCATTACTGAATTCTAACAATAGAATCAGTTCGTGGAAACAAGAGGGTTGTTGTCTATGCTGAATGCTTATCAAGGTTCCTGTATTGGCTAAACGTTATGCTTACAGTATCTCGTTGTTGGAAATTCTCAAGGTCTCCAAGAAATTTTCAAGACCATATGTCCTACAGGCCGATCTTACCCGACATCATCCGATCGAAATGTAGCCGAAACCTGCAGGACCAATTCTAAACGGGTCATGGAAATAAGAAGGGGGTCTATGCTAATAAGCGTGGGCTCATATTATTGTCCGCCAGGATGTTCTCCCAAATACAGATAACCGTTTCCCAAAACAGGGGAGCCGCCACTCAACACAGGTTAAACTGAACTAGGTCAAAACTTAAACATCTGGTCATGAGGGGTTAGAAGGTCCAAGTACAATCTGAAAGTAGTTTTATATTATAGAAAAAGCTAATCACTTTTAGGGGTAAAGGGTAGCTTTTCCAATAGGCTTATCATCTAGGAGTGCAATGCTGACCCCGAGAAAAATGATGAATTTTGCACCGCTTTTGAGAAGAAGAAGCTAGAATAGAAAGTAGTGTTGGCAACCATGATTGTTAGGGTTTAAAAGTCCCCATTGTATGTGTGCACAGTAGACTCTTGATTAGCAGCAATGACGAAAGTAGTAGTACGTATGGTAGAAAGTACAGAAAAAGCAGTAAGTGTGGAGGAGCGAAAGAAGAGGTTGGAGACATTAATAAAACAAGTAAAAGAAATTAAACTCGATTTGGAGTGTTATATAGTGAAAACAAAAATGATGAAGCTGCGTATTAGCAATATGTAAAATAGTGTAGTAAAACATGAAATTTTGGGAAGGATGAGTTTAAATACCTATTTTAAAGAAGAAGAAAAGACGCTGCTATGTGTTGTTATAAGTATCTCACAATTGTATTAGGTTTAAGTAACTGTATCATTAAAAAATAAAGACTTTAAAAGTTAAAGAGACGGTTTTCGGTATTCTCTTCTCCCATAATGGTTCCTTATTGGCTCTGCATATCTAGGCGCGGTTCGATATGCACCTTTACCGAAATCTCCCATAAGGAAATGGAACCCCTGCCGTACGTTGGGCTTTAAATTGGCCTATATACAACGTATAAAAGAAGATTTATTGGAAAAGATCAACACAATGAAAACCCATTCTAACGCCTAACACACAATCAAAACTATTCATATAAAACAATCAGATCTTCTTCGTTCTGCAACATTAAAACTATAAATCGATTTTCTTAACCTTTTATATAAAAATTATATCAAATTAACTCCATTTCTATACTGCAAGCTGTCACTGTTTACTCTTTTAAGTCCAAGGGTAGCCAATTTAGGAATAGGGCTGACATTTAATTTTTTAGGTTCTTGCAAAAAAAAAATAAATTTAAATCTCCCTTATACAAAGGAAAGTCATTGTATTTTTCATTATAACGCTTTACTAATAAATTTTAGTTCACATATGCATAAACGCCATTTAATGATTAAAAACAATAACGATCTGCATTAAAACCAGTAAATTGCTTTTATTTAGGGATCATTTTACTGCCATTGATCTTTTCCAATAAATCTTCTTTTATACGTTGTATATAGGCCAATTTAAAGCCCAACGTACGGCAGGGTTCCATTTCCTTATGGAGATTTCGGTAAAGGTGCATATCGAACCGCGCCTAGATATGCAGAGCCAATAAGGAACCATTATGGGAGAGAATACCGAAAACCGTCTCTTTAACTTTTAAAGTCTTTATTTTTAATGATACAGTTACTTAAACCTAATACAATTGTGAGATACTTATAACAACACATAGCAGCGTCTTTTCTTCTTCTTTAAAATAGGTATTTAAACTCATCCTTCCCAAAATTTCATGTTTTACTACACTATTTTACATATTGCTAATACGCAGCTTCATCATTTTGTTTTCACTATATAACACTCCAAATCGAGTTTAATTTCTTTTACTTGTTTTATTAATGTCTCCAACCTCTTCTTTCGCTCCTCCACACTTACTGCTTTTTCTGTACTTTCTACCATACGTACTACTACTTTCGTCATTGCTGCTAATCAAGAGTCTAGTGCACACATACAATGGGGACTTTTAAACCCTAACAATCATGGTTGTAACACTACTTTCTATTCTAGCTTCTTCTTCTCAAAAGCGGTGCAAAATTCATCATTTTCTCGGGGTCAGCATTGCACTCTAAATGATAAGCCTATTGGAAAAGCTACCTTTACTAAAGTGATTAGCTTTTTATAATATAAAACTACTTTCAGATTGTACTTGGATTCTAACCTCATGACCAGATGTTTAAGTTTTGACCTAGTTCAGTTTAGCCTGTGTTGAGTGGCGGCTCCTGTTTTGAAACGGTTATCTGTATTTGGGGAACATCCTGGCGGACCATAATATGAGCCCACGCTTATTAGCATGACCTTCTTATTTCCATGACCCGTTTAGAATTGGTCCTGCAGGTTTCGGCTACATTTCGATCGGATGATGTCGGGTAAGATCGGCCTGTAGGACATATGGTCTTGAAAATTTCTTGGAGACCTTGAGAATTTCCAACAACGAGATACTGTAAGCATAACGTTTAAATACAGGAACCTTGATAAGCATTCAGCATAGACAACAACCCTCTTGTTTCCACGAACTGATTCTATTGCTAGAATTCAGTAATGGAACTCTTATTTGCTATTTCCTAGAATTTTACCTCAAGGAATGTTAAAAGTTGACTTGTTGACCTAGATGGATAGGCTGGGTTATAACCTGAGAAATAGTTTGCATCAGAGGGCTTTTATATAAAATAATACACTTAAAATAATAGCGTTTTATTGTAAATATTACAAACTTTTCCTCCTTTACTTGTAAGCACACACATTTTATGAAACCTTTTACTGATATTGTCTTACATAGTTATTATATAAAAAGTGTACATTCGTCAAAGCACAATTACAGGTGGTTTGTGTATAAGAAACAAGTTGTTTTCATTTTGGGTAAAGATGGTTGCTCTTCAATTTCTATAACTGACTGTCTCAATATTTTTCGAATGTAATCGGCTTTTTCTCGCCCTTTAACGTACACATCATCTGTTACCGATATTAGTTCACGAAGTATATGTGGAAAGAGATGTGTAGAGGTATATCCAGATCCCCATTTGATGCAGTGATGATTATTGATTAACCAGATGGCTTGTCGTTGAAATTCTACATCTAAGAGGTGCCAAGGAAATGGTGGTTTGAACACAAAATGGGCAGCTTGATTTCCATTGTATATTGCTAGTTCTTTGGGTGTAAATACATGTTTTGCCGTTTTGAATCCCTGTACATCAACTATTACAATCATTGTCTCTGTAGCGTGACCCCCGTAACTACTTATGAGTACTGGAAAAATATATTCACAATTTCAGAATTTAAAATGCACAAGAACGCATATGTAGTTAAAACGCACAATTCGACGCATTTCCCTTTTATGCAAGTGTCAGACATCTATAACTTTCTCTTCACAGCACTTTAGGTTTACTGTAAAATTATTTATGCACTCTCCTTATATAGATGCACCAGTTGCATTCTGGTTTAAAAGATGGATCGGACAGGATTGGGACCTTGAAAATTGTTCTCTGAATTGTAATATGACGTGACCTTGACAAATGGTGGAGGTAGCTACGTCTCTTCAAAAAGAACACCATATTCACAACACTTTATTTTTTTATCATCATATTACTACAACAGGTATGAAGTATCCGGCAGTAAACATCGTTCCAGGAATGATTTTTGCTGCTTGCATGACTTTTCCACAACTAAACACTAATTTCGAAATGAGCATGTTTACATATGGTTGGATGCACTAAATGTTATGTTTATCGTTTTCGACTGACGACTACTCATGAATACATCCTTTGTGTTTAGCATCGTTTTAAATTCTTCAATTCGATTTTCTTCTTCTTTGAAATACTCGTAAAAGCGCTGAGGTAAAACACATTTAAACTCCTCTGTTTCTAACACTATACGTTCACCATACTTCGTATTGATTACTGTAACATTAATAACTTTATATTTTTTCGATATCTCTAGGTCACATGTATTTTTATAGAGTTTGCAATAGGTGCTTTGGTTTAATCCTGCTAATTCCATGTTTAACAACTTACTAACCGACTGATCTCACGGTGACTTATATATCCTTGAGCATCAGCTTGAACAATGGATCTCCTTTGTTCTTGATTTCCTAGAATTGAGGTGGGGGGTAGCTGGATAATAATCTATCTTTAAAAATTATGACGGAACAATGGATCGCCTTTGTTCTTTTCTCAGAGGTGTGACCTTGAAATTTGTAAGCATAGACTTTGAAGCGTTGGCTAGAATAATGGATCACCTTTGTTCTTGAAAGTTGATTTCTTAGAATAGAAGTGTAGTTAGATAACAATCTATTTTTTGTAACTCGACCAGAACAATGAATCGCTTTTGTTCTCTCGTGTGACTTTGAAAATTGTAGACATAGACTTTGAAGCGTCGTCTTGAACAATGGACCCACTTTGATTTCCTAGAATTGAGGGTGGTAGCTGGATAACAATCTATTTTTAGGAATCATAACAGAACAATGAATCGCTTTTGTTCTCTCGTGTGACCTTGAAATGGGAGGAAACGGTTACCTGTGTTGCGAAACAGCCGTCTGTTTTGAGAAACGGACTGTTTTGGGAAACGGACTGTTTTAGGAAACGGCTACCTGTTTAGGCGAACGGCCACCTGTTTAGAGCACTTGAGGGCAATGGGGAGGCGTTACCATAGTAAACATCACCTTGAAGCATGCACCTCATGGTTTGCGTAGGTTTGTAATAAGTCTCGAACAATGTCTCAAAGTAGATCCTGATATGAAGACTTTAAGGAAAGCTGAATGTATGGCCAGTAAACATTATAATGAAGCGATGACCTATAAAGAAAGATGATGATGTCTTGTAGACCACATTAAACGAGAATCAGTTGAAGGAAATTGAATGTGAAAAACAAATAATAAATAGGTATGATCCAGCAAAGGTGTTACAAAATGTTAAGTACATCAAACTTCCCATAATATGTATATTTACTTAAATCGATCTTTTATCTGTATATATAGATGAATATTGTGGTTAATAAATTATAAGTTTTATAAAAAAAAAATATTTTTACTTGTTAGATGACCTAATCAGTCTGAATAATGCATCGTCTGTGTGTTCTCAGAATTTCAGAAGCTATGACTCAACAATGAATCGCCTTTGTTATCAGAGGTGTGGCCTTATAAGCATAGACTTTGAAGCGTTTCTTGATTTCCCAGAATTGAGATGTATTTAGATGACAATCTATTTTTAGAAATTATAACGGAATAATGGATCGTCTTTGTTCATTTCTCATAGGTGTGACCTTGAAAACTGTAAGAATAGACTTTGAACCGTCGGCGAACAATGGACCCTCCTTTATTCTTGACTTCCTAGAATTGAGGTGGGGTGGTAGCTGGATAACAATCTATTTTTAGGAATCAGAACGCTTATGTTCTCTCGTGTAACCTTGTGGAAACGGGCCCCTGTTTTTGAAACGGGCCCTGTTTTAGAAACGTCTACCTGTTTAGACCACTTGAGGGCACTGAGGCGTGACATTGCTTACGAAGCATGCACCTCAGGGCTTGCGTAGGTTTGTAATAAGTCTCGAACAATGTCTCAAAGTAGATCCTGATATGAAGACTTTTAAGGAAGCTGAATGTATGGCTAGTATACAATATAATGAACCTATTAGGAAAGATGGAGTGGTCCGCATTAAACGAGAATCAGTTGAAGGAAATTGAATGTGAAAACAAATAGTAAATAGATATGCTCCAGCAGAGGTATTACAAAAGTGACTATTTCCCATAATACTTAAATCGATTTTTATCTATATATTGTGGTAGTCTTATAAAAAATATTTTACTTGTTAGATGACCTAATCAGTCTGAACAATGCATCGTCTTTGTTCTCGGAATTTTAGAAGCTACGACAGAGCCAAAACAATGAATCGTCTTTGATCTTTTACCTTGCAAATTGTAAGCATAGACTTTGTACAATGGGCCCCCTTTATTCTTGATTTCCTAGAATTTCAGAAGCTATGACTCGGCCAAAACAATGAATCGTCTTTGTTCTCTCATATGGCCTTGTAAACATAGACTTTGAAGCGTTGACAATGCATCGTCTTTGTTCTTGATTTCCTAGAATTGAGATAACAATCTATTTCTAACTGAACAATGAATCGTCTTTGTTATCAGAGGTGTGACCTTATAAGAATAAACTTTAAATCGTTGATAATGGATCATCTTTATTCTCGAAAGAGATGTATTTAGATAACAATCTATTTTATAAATCACTAGAACAATAGATAGTCTTTGTTCTTTCATGTGGCCTTGAAAATTGTAAGCATAGACTTTGAACAATGCATCGCCTTTGTTATTGATTTCCTAGAATTGAGATAACAATCTATTTTATAACTCAACCTGTACAATGGAATATCTTTGTTCTTTAACCTTGAAAATTGTAAGCATAGACTTTGAACAATGGGCCCCCTTTTTTGATTTCCTGGAATTGAGATGCGGAATCTCGACCTGAACATGGGGAAACGGTTGCGAAACAGCTACCTGTGTTGGGAAACGGACCCCCTGTTTTAGGAAACGGCTACCTGTTTTTAGGAAACGGCTACCTGTTTTTAGGAAACGGCTACCTGTTTAGGGCACTGAGGGGGCGTGGCATTGCTTGAAACATGCATAGACTTACTTGAGACCGAGGACAATGACTTTGAGGATACAGCTATGTCGATAACCTACAAAACAATGATCGTCTTTGTTCTCTCATGGGCCTTGTAAACATAGACTTTGAAGCGTTGACAATGGATTGCCTTTGTTCTTGAAAGAGATGTATTTAGATAACAATCTATTTTTATAAATCAACCAGAACAATGAATCGTCTTTGTTCATTTACCTTGAAAATTATAAGCATAGACTTTGAACAATACATTATTCATGATTTCTCAGAATTGAGATAACAATTTATTTCTACCAGAAGAATGAATCGCTTTTGTTCTTTTACCTTGAAAATTGTAAGCATAGACTTTGAACAATGCATCGTCTTTGTTCTTGATTTCCTAGAATTTCAGAAGCTATGGCCAAAACAATAGATCGTCTTTGCTCTTACACCTTGAAAATTGTAAGCATAGACTTTGAACAATGAGCCTCATTCTTGATTTCCTGGAATTGAGATGTGGAATCTCGACCTGAACAATAGACCGCCTTTTTCGGGGGAAACGGTTGCAAAACAGCTATCTGTTTTGGGAAACGGACCCCCTGTTTTAGGAAACGGCTACCTGTTTACAGGAAACGGCTACCTGTTTTTAGGAAACGGCTACCTGTTTTTAGGAAACGGCTACCTGTTTAGGGGAATGGCCACCTGTTTAGGGGGCATGGCTTTGAAACATGCACCTCAGGGCTCTTGATTTCCTAGAATTGAGATGAATGGATCGTCTTTGCAGAGGTGTGACCTTATAAGCATCAACTTTAAAGCGCTGACAATGGATTGCCTTTGTTCTTGAAAGAGATGTATTTAGATAACAATCTATTTTTATAAATCAACCAGAACAATGAATCGTCTTTATTCATTTACCTTGAAAATTATAAGCACAGACTTATTTCTCAGAATTGAGATAACAATTTATTTTTTATAACTCGACCAGAAGAATGTTCTTTTACCTTGAAAATTGTAAGCATAGACTTTGAAGAATACATCGCCTTCATTCTTGATTTCCTAGAATTGAGATAACAATTTATTTTTATAACTCGACCAGAAGAATGAATCGCTTTTATTCTTTTACCTTGAAAATTGTAAGCATAGACTTTGAAGCGTTGACAATGCATCGCCTTTGTTATTGATTTCCTAGAATTGAGATAACAATCTATTTCTAACTGAACAATAGATAGTCTTTGTTCTTTCATGTGGCCTTGAAAGCATAGACTTTGAACAATGCATCGTCTTTGTTATTGATTTCCTAGAATTTCAAAATGACTCAGCCAAAACAATAGATCGTCTTTGTTCTCTCATGTGACCTTGAAAGCATAGACTTTAAACAGTGGGCCCCCTTTGTTTCTCAGAATAGGGCGTGGCCTCGAAACATGCATAGACTTGTCTGAGACCTAGGGCAATGACCTTCAGAACTATAATGACCTTGAAGCGGGGACTAGAGACATAACCTTGAAGAGAGTTACACACCTGTGGTCTACCCCTTGAAATAGGCAATGTTACCAACCTTGAAATCTAGTAACTTTTCTGGTGACTTTTTCCTAGATCTGGTGACAAATCTAGTGACAAAAGTGGATTAGGATCGGCCTAGCTATACTACTATTTTTGGACGTTTGACAATCATTCTGGAACCCGTACATTAAAGTACTGCACTAAAAATCATTACGGCGTCTTGCTGCGTTGCATGCCCTCTTAATGTAACAAAGCAATCATTCTGGCATCTCGGATAAGAATATACATAATGTTGTTGTTGCAAACATTTAGGCGTCAATATATTTTATATTAATAGTTTGTGAGCAACCAGTTTGACGTCTGCTTTCATATTATCCAAAAATTTTATGAATGTTTCATTTTGGCGTCTTAGTTTAAAATATCACAATGTTTTGTTGCAAACATATTGGCGTCTACATATTGCAATTAATAGTTTATGTGCAATCAGTTTAGGTCTGCTTCGTCTAATTCGAAAATATATGTTCTATCACCAAAGAACTAGCCGATCATTTTGAGGTCTTAGTTAAAGATATACATATTGTTATTATTACAGCATATGAGCGTCAAGGTCTATTCATATGTTCAAATAAAATCAATACAATACTTATGTTATTTAAATAGCTCCCAATGTAGAAGAGATACATTTATCAAGTAAGGGTAAAGTACAGGAAAGCAGTGAATAATGGGTGCGTACTAGAATTTTGAGTTTGGTACAATCAGCCTATTTCAACCACTTTAATTATCAGACAAACAAGTTGATGAATTTATTTCTCCACTTTTTAGTTATTTAAAAAGTATAATATCTTCATCACCATTCAATCAAAGAAAGTCCCTGGTTCGAACCTGTTTTAGGCGTGGATGTTTGTTAAGGTGTCGCTAAAAAAGATCGCCGACAATTGGTCACGCGAAAAATTGTCGCGCACATTTGAGCGCACCTCAAAATATCGCCAGCGAAAAAAGGGCGCCGACGAAAAAAGGTGAAGGTGAGTGTATAGATCGTTTGGATCGACGACACCAGAGACGACAACCGCAGTTTTCAAGAAATCTTTGGAATTGTTTTGAATTCATAGAGGAAGTTATACCATATACAAATTATTCTGCAGAAGGATGGCACAATAGTGTTTCCTCTATATTAAATGCAGCACATCTAAATTTGTAGAAATTTATCAATTCGTTAAAGAAAGAGGAAAGTTTACATTGTTTGAAAATTGAACACTACGCTGAAACGAACAGCCACTCAAAAAATTTGTAAAGATACGGCGCAGCGACAGAAAACTATTTGTCAATAATATGCCAATAATCACATTAGGAGTATTTAAGGCGTTGCTCATAAAGGTACGAATTAAAAAGCAGAAAAGCAAGAACCAACAAAAAAAAAAAATCATAAAATATGAAAACATAAAAAAAACTTTTAAACATGGCAGTTATTAACTGCCAGTCCTAACCTGGATAAAATGTGGAGGAATGTTTAATAGTTATATTTTTCTACGCGACATTTTCTACGCGATCATTTGTCCGCGACCTTTTTCGCTGGCGACCTTTTGATGTGCGTTCAAATGTGCGACATTTTTCGCGCGACCAATTGTGCGACCATCGTACATTCGTTTTTTAAGTATAGTGAATTAGATGTAGAGCAGCCTTGCATAAAAGCCTTTTGAAAGTCAATAAAAATTTTCAACAGGAAAAGAATGATACAGGTTCAGTGAAGCATTGTGTGTCGCCCTATTATTAGAACTAGTAGTGCTGTTTATGGACATGGATGGGTGTCGTACTCATTATACCTCTCTGAGTATAACACAAAGTACTCAACTTTAGTTCTAAAAGTACAAATACGCCAGCGACATGGACGTCCTGATAAACGATAAACATACATGCACCCATGCTTGCACATGTACTGACGCACAAACACACACGCGCGCATGCGCAGACACGAGGTTAATAATAGAACTGGTTTCTAAACGCCCTAAACGGTACTAATTTAACTTGGCCGTACTAAAAAAAATAATTTTGTTAAATAAACGGTCTCATCGTAACAAGCTACTACGTAATTCAAAATTAAGACACTTGTTTCTTAATCTACATTCTGACAGTTCGTTAAGCTTACTAAGCAAAATCAAGGATGAATATACTTCGGTAAAACTTTCGGTTAAACTATCTACATCTAAGAATTGAAACAAATACTAATTCAAAATTAAATCTATGAAGTGTCGATTAAAACTATGAATTTGGTGTACAAAGTTATTTAATTAATTTTAAACGGATTTTTATATTTGTACACACACAAATATAGAATCGAATCCGAAATGCGATTTAAAAAGTCCCCTTTAAAATAGTAATAATGTCATCTCAACTGTTAATAATAAGTAAATTTTGCATTGGATTATATCATCTGGTAACGTTCGAATCAACTGGGTAAGCAAAATTACTAATACAAACAACCGTCGTAGTTATCTACCTGACAAAACTGTAAAAACATATTAACCAATTTGCATTTTAATTTTTACATTTATCTGTAAATTTTATTATTTTCTGGTGTGTACATAGAATGGTGTATTTGAGGTGCATGAGGTAGCTAATCTTGCTTAGAATAAACAGTATGTATATATGTTAATATATGACTTCAGAATGATTTATAAAATAATGCATGTGTGAGTTCGTAATGATGTTAAGTAATATCAATTGTATATCTAGGTAGAATGACGCCAGAAAGCTGTAGACCGTAAATATGAAATTACTTCAAATTAAATAAGAAAGAATATTAGAAATTGGTTTTACAGTGTTGCCATTTAAAGACGCTTGAAAGATTGTAAATGTACAGAATAAATACAATAAAAGTATATTTAGAAATAACACCGTGACGGCAAAGTGCTGAACTAAGTTTGTATACAATTTTATGAATTACACGATTTTGGCGTCAACAAGTTTTTAAAAAATCCCAACGTAGGAGTATGGAATGGGCCCCATACTGAGAATGAGTATTATAGGATTCTATCAGAATTGTCTTTTATCAACAGTGCTTCTTTAACACTCATACCAAGAAAATTATTAAGGATTGTAATCTGGCGTCCATATACAGACGCCACTTTGCAAAGTGTAGCCAGATTGATGGTAAATGCCAAATAGATGGACGCAAAATGATAGAATGATGTTATATATATATATATATATATATATATATATATATATATATATATATATATTTAAGCCAACGTCACAATAAATAGTAGCTTTTCAATTTTGGTTGACGTTAGAAAGAGAACATATTCGAGAAGTTCGGATGAAAACAACATTCGGCGCGCATTCTAAATATAATCGTTTGTTAGAATTGAATAAATGCGTAATTAATGCATTTAGTAATAAATATTAAATAATGTTGTTGATAAATATGTAATACTAATAAAGCAATAAATTAGAAAAGGACTTTGATGTTATGAATTAAACTACTTGCATTTGTAAATAATAAAAATTATATTGAAGTTTGCAGTATTTTCACAACTTAGAATTCACAGGTTTTTGCCATAGGCATATCCTCCTCAAAGTATTAGAAAAGCTAATAAATATGTATTTTATGTAATAAAATCCTAAAGAATTTATTTATTCCAATGTTAAAAATATTACAATGAGGTTATCGGTTGTATAAGCGCAGACGCATCCGTTTTAAAAAAATTTCTTATCAGCGCTATTTAAAATTTTTATGTAAACTGTGTCATTTCTATTAAGGAAGATATTGATTTCAATTGAATAATTTCGCAATATTTCTTCATCCAGGTGATTATTTTATTATAGAACAATTAAACCGGAAACCGCATTCTCAATATATTGATAAGAATTTGATATAAATACTAGATGCATCGAAATATAACTTCAGTTATTCATATTACACTCTTCAATATGGATCTTCTACAACACCTAAACTTAGTAGGTGAAGGTGATTTCAAGCTTGTATTAAAAGTTTCCGATATGGTTACTGATTATAAATATCTGCTAAAAAATATTAAAATTATGAACATTGAATATGGTAGAAAGGTAGCGGTAGAAACAGTAGAACACACTGTATTTCTCCTAGAGAGGTTAACGAAAAAACTAACGGATGAGAAGGTGCATAATCTTTAGCATTACATCGAACAAATTGCGCAGGTTTATGAAGGCGGCGTAGATATTGTTAAAGCTAAAATGATGGCTAAACTATCTTTCATTAATTACACAGGTAAGTCATTATTATTATTCTGCATTATAAAATTAATGAATTATATTTATAGGATAACTTGCCTAACCATCATAGTCATCATCCTCGCTGTTCTTACTAATGCACATACTGTATATAAATATTATAATAGAAGATATTTGTAATGTATAGAGAACGGATTTTATGCACTATAAAATGCCGAAATATGTGCATATATATATATATATATATATATATATATATATATATATATATATATATATATATATATATGCACTTAAAAACCTTAAAATATGCATCACAAATGCATTATTAATTCAAAATATGCAAAATATGCATAAATATTGAATCTTCTATTTACCTGTGTTAATTCCAAATTATAACATTAATATATAAAAAAAGTATATATGCTTGTAATTTTTTAATAGGAAAAAGATAAATTGCATACAAACTTATTATTTTAACATTCAAAATTATGTGTTATTTAAAAACTACATATTTACTTATATACTATACATTTATAAAAACTGCACCCTGTCATTACTACTTACAAAGCAATTATTATTTTAACATTATTTTAAAATTACATATTTACTTATACTCTATAGATTTATAAAGATTACACCCTCTCATTACTATTTGCAAAACAATTTATAACTAAATATTTTCCAAGTTTTGGGCAGAAAATTTTGGCGTTTGTCCGATAGTATGTTTTGTACAAAGAAAACTTTTCTACATCCACAGAAGTTATGGGTGCATATTTTAATACGGCTAATATGGCCAAATCTAAATTTATAACAAGATCATAGGAATTTTCCTCAAGTTTCAGAGCATTAACTTTTAGTAACCACTGATATCCACTGTTTTTTTGTAAAATTTCATTTAATTTATTAGAAATAGTTTTACCAATATTTCCTGAAACAGCAGAAATCAGCTGTTGAAATTTATTAATTATTTGCATAGATTCATTTAATGACAATGCTTCCGTTTCTAATTTAGCAATAGTTAAACTTACAAAATAGTAATTTGCTTTTATAAATGCCAGCTCATTGCCCAATTGTGTTTTCTTTAAAGTGGATTGAGCTTTTTGAACGTAAGTACTTGAATTATCAGAAATTTCTAAAACTAACTCCTTTATTTTTTCCAAATGATCTGCATAAAAAAGAACTGCATTTAACCAAGTAACGCAACGCGTAATCACAGGCTCTGGTGGTAGAGGAATATTAGGTAACGTTTCTTTGTACAATTGAATTCGTAACGGAACTTTTAAAAACACTTTCTTTATACTACTTATTAAACTATTTACTAATGGAAATTGATTACGAATTGTTTCTGCTACTCTATTAATATCATGTGCGAGACATGTTACATGTATTAAATTTTCATAAAATAATTTTAATTGCTGTCCAGCTTTTACGATATACGGTGCTACATCAGACAGCATTAAAACTATTTTATCTGTTGCAACAATATCAGGAATAAAAATTGCATGAAAGCTTCGTTAATAAAGCGAACTATTGTTGCATGATTGGTTTTCTCAAGAACTTTGGAAGCGATTAAATATGATATACTAGACTGCGCCTCACTTAAATAACCAATCATTAAATATGCAACATATCGCCCGCAACAATCTGCAGTTTCATCTACTATAAAATAAAGATATTTATTTTTTGTAATTTTCTTTATATGCCCCATAGTTTCAAGATATAAATCATTAATATACCTTTTTCGAGGCGTGCTTTCATCTGGCACTTGCTTTTACTAATTTTTCTAAAATGACCTAAAACTAGGATTTTGCAATTTCTTTAATGGAATATTGGCTTTAACAAGTGCACTACACAATTCGAAATTAAATTCCTCTTGTGCATTTCTTTTGGCCGTTTCTTGAAACAACGACTGGCGCAAAGGTGTCTGACAAACTTTTGTTTTCTTAAATGTTTCTAATTTTCTTTTATGAAGAGAGGTTTCAATGTGATGTGTAACTTGAGATTTCCTTTCGCACATGATCTAAGGAAAATTAATTTTAAAAATAAGTATCAAATTGCGTTTAAAACTGATAAAACGGTGAATTTAATAACCTACATCAATTAATAAGGGTTTAATTTCCGAAATCAATTAAAAATATGTAATGGTACTTACTATTTTTCCACAGGCTATGCAAAACACTTTTTCATCATCAACTAAACTATTTTTAACTTTCGGCATCTTGAAGTTCACTTAACAAAGCCGTACCATTCAGTTACGTCTTCGCCCAAAGAATGTTTAAAATTTTGCATTTTGTCCGTTACTCTCAAATTATTTTCAAGAAGGATTAACTAACTAAACACTTACCTTGAAAAAGTCCAAATAACTTTAACCCTTGATTGCGGGAATTCCCTCAATCAATGCTTTAACTATCTACTTAGATACCATTGGAATTTTCAAATACCACGTAATAGCGGCATTAAAACTTCATAATCCGGAAGTATTAACGTTGAACTTAATTGCAGGTAATAATCTTTCTTTAAACCTGTCTTATTCATATTAAAATACATTTCTTAGTTAGACACAATAACAAAATTTAGAATATGTTAGAATAATGCATTTTAAAGCGAATTTGGAAGATATAGAAAAAATGCGAAATATATGTTAATTATGAATAAAAAGGCAAAATATGCATAAAATTGCAATATATGCAGTATTTGGTGAAATATG
The DNA here is from genome assembly GCA_036346205.1 of Vesta saturnalis. Classification (NCBI taxonomy): domain Eukaryota; kingdom Metazoa; phylum Arthropoda; class Insecta; order Coleoptera; family Lampyridae; genus Vesta; species Vesta saturnalis. The sequence goes on along the minus strand of JARFJB010000206.1, from coordinate 28,751 downwards.
CAAAATATGCAAAAATTAATTAACGTCAAATGATTGCATTTAGTGCAATTCGTCTAAAAACAAAACGATATTCATCAACTATAAAAAAAAGCGATATGCATTTTGCATAAAATCCTCACTCTAGTAATGTATGAAGTTATTTATTCCTACAGCGAGTTATTAAGAAAGGTAAAATACAAAATTTACGTCATCATAGTTTATCCTCCTGATAATAATGTGGCAACTTAATCCATATTGCAAGCAAATTTTCAGAAATTGTAGCAATTCATATTTTAATAACGGCGAATATTTTCATTCATCGCTTCAAACTCAGACTATGCGATCCATCTAAAAATACCAATAAGGAGTAAATGATTAAAACAGGTTTACATACTTCAGTAGGTAAGATTGGACAGTTCTGGAACACACCAAAATTCCAAAGTCCCACAATTTCAAGGTCCCCACATTCTTAAGGTCCCACACGCCCAAGGTTACACAATATCTAGGTCATTCGTGTGTGCTTCTCCCCCAAGGTCGCACATTTCCAAGATATCCAAATATGTAGGTCATCCATACCTTACGCTTTTGCTAGGTTTCACATTCGCAAGACTGTTTGCGCGCCCTACCTACTCAGATAGCTATCTCACCTTTTTAAGGCTTGCTCATGTAATTCTTTACAATTGTCTAATACCACACTTAGAACAAAATAAAAAAAGATACTGATATGTTAATATATTTATTTGCTGTATGTACAGATATAATCAGTTTATTATTCAGATATATGCTTTTTTTCTAGGAATAAAACATTTTGATTTAGTACAACTGCAAAAGGTCATTTCCACTTCTGTATCATTACACCTGCGTAGACGCGGTGCAAGTAATTGAGCGTACGTGCAGTGTGGTGCCCATCGGAGATGCTCCTGTAGCGGAGTATCAGATGGCAGCCATTGATTTATTCAAACTCCACACATGAAGCATTCAACCGTATCGTCTGCAGATATTCAAATGAATCCTGCTGCTGCAAGCGATGTAGGTGAGTGAACTCCAAACCATGTTCGATACGTAAGTAAATGTTTATCGAAACAATTGTAATACTGACGATAACAAAAGGTTGGTGTCACGTCGCACATCTCACCGTAGAAGACAGTAAGGTACTAACAGGAAATAATTTATTATATACAATATATACATTATAAAAAAACCAATTGTCCAAATAATACACTTCACCGCAGAATATGCATGAATCATCTTCATATACCGCGTGCAGCATTATTATGAGCGCTCTACACGATAAGTACTAGTATTCTTGGTGTGACATGTGGTAAATTGCGACCCATCTATCCATATATGTATAAATAACTATATGGTAAATAACTCGGTATTCACTTGGTTGCAATGTTTTGTAGCAGTCGTAACATAAATACATATGGCCTGCAAGATGATACCGAGTATGAAGGGGCAAATGTGTGTGAATAATATCCCAAATTACCCATGAAGGCATGATGGTGGAAGTAGCGAATCCGTTTGTCTAGGTTGCCAAACCATTCAGTATTCCACTGCACATCGTCATATGTATTTTTTATCGCTTCTAGTGTCGTAGAAGGCAGTAGTCCCTTTTTTCATATTGCACCCAGTTTGGAATTATTTCGCATGCTTGCCGCACACTTAGATAAAAAAGTGTTAATGGTTGGTAGCACTCCCTATCATACCAATTATTTTGTACTGGGCGAGCAGGCATAGACACTGTTGGATATAACACGATACTACATGTGTAGTTACCCCTACTTTTAAAGAAACAAATGACCTTGGAAAAAACGTATGTATAGGTAACCTTGTAGAATAACGTGATTGATGTCGGTATTGTGTAACCTGGAAAAAGTGGTAAACGTGAGAAGGTAAGGAGATTGGAATTATGGGAACCTTGAGGTTGTGATAACCTTGAAAATGTGGGGACCTGAAAGCTCAAGGAGACGTCCTTCAAGTGATTGGTGAGATCCCGCCAACCTTGCAGAAACGCCGTGAATGAAGGCCTTGAAACCATAGGATTGTTGAAATAACTCGCAGTGTGGCGGTCAAGGTGAAGCTTGTAACCTTGACGATAGAAATAGTGGGGAAAGTAGGATATAAATTCAGAGAGAGTACATGTGAAACCAGTATCGTATGTAATAGAAAACATATTACGTCAATAGGTAGAAAGGCGAAGATTATAAGTGAATTTAGGTGGATGTCGTGATATTTTAATTAACAATGTGCAGTATTTTTTAAATAAAAGTAAATCGAAGTATGTTAGTGTCGGTCTGTCGCCCCAATTCAATTTTGAACAAGTCGTGAAACTTGGTGGATCTAATTGTAATGGAATGATGTTTGATAAGCAGGAATGACACATACTTATGGACAATCAAGGGATAATTACAAATTATTTCTACACACCTGAAGAGACATGGCTACCTACAAAGATGGGCTCAAAAACTATATCGCATGAAACTATTAACAAGAAGAAAATTATACGCATCTCGGATGGTGATGAATCAGAAACCTATTTAGGATGGGAGTCTATAGAAAATTTATGGAGACTTCTTAAGATAGTCAGTTACCGATTGGATCTAGTACCAACTATGAAATTTCCTGCATTTTATAATAAAATAATAATGCGGCGGCGGAAATGCCTGATGTTGGCATTCACAGGTTAATAGTTCCATTCCATTATAGATTTAATCTCAGTGTAGCATGTGTTATGGAAATTGTAGAATTTACCAAGGAGAAAATGGATATTGACGTAGAAGTTGCGAAAGCTGTCAAGTAATAAATGGGGGTAGCGAATATGTATAGAATAGGGATAATAATAAAGGTTTAGTCAATATGTCGATGTGTTATAGTGCAGAGTCGTGGCCGAAAGCTGTAGACTGTGTTAGTGCAGTTCAAAGGGTAATATGCCATTTTCAATCATTAGAATTTGATGCCGAACATAAAAAAGTGTATGGACGGGGCACGTTTAGTGCTGACCCTTGAGATAATATAGTTTATAGGTATGGTAGTGGAATACGTTTGTGTGAAAAATATTTTCAGTCGCAAGACGATGGTGTAGAGTGCATTTGTTGTATTAAGCAATTAATAGAAGACCTTAGACAAATATCATTGGAACGATTTGTACATGAAATAGAATGTTATTTACCGAATTATATTTCAACAGATGGCAACACAACAAGTGAAGGAGGAGCATTAATGAGCTCAAAAACGTAGTTCACTTTGTAGTGGAATGGGAGCGAAAAGTAGAATGGGAAGAGTTAGCCAGAGACTGCACGCTTTATGAAAAGAATAGAAGAGTGTAATAAAGTAATTTCAGCAGTCCAGCAACATCGTGATTACGTGTTTGTGAAACGCTTTAGTAGTGTATATTATTGTATGTATTAATAAAAATAAAAAAAGGGTTATTTATTACATAATAATATTACAGTATATATAATTAATCTACAGAACGTATTATATAACGTCTTTGTTAGAAATCCATGAATTGTGAGAATGATCAAACCCTAATCATTTAACGAGAGACATATTTCCTCAACGTCGTATTACACGTTCAACTAGGTGAATGCCAGGATGTTTAACACTTTGCAGTTCTGGCTCATAGAACAGTCCTTGTATCTCTTCATCTCGACTATCAAGTAATGCGTAGGTAATTGGACTGGAACGTTTCACTGCTGATATTCGAAAGACTTCATAACTCCAACTAGATGTGTAACCCTTAGAGAATCTGCTTTTGTATTTGCTAATACGTACACAATCCCCCACTTTAAATTTAGGTGTCTTACGGTCAAAAACTTTATGACATTTTAAATGTTTCAAAATAAAGGTAGCATTCTTTTTCTATGCATTCTTGAATTATAATCCACGACAATTTGAGGTAATGCTGATAGTCATTTATAGGAAACCTGCATACTGAATGTTTTCCACATTATTCCTTTAAGAGTGCGATTTACACTCTTCAAGTTGGAATAACTACTCTAATGCTTAATACTAACGTTTTTCACTAAATTTAGCATTATAAAACTCGATCCCCATGTCAGTTTGCAAACAAGACAATAGTTTATTCATTACATATGCGACTAGTTGCGTTGCATTTAATGGGATAAGCCCAGACATATAGTTATATCCTTCGTATTTTTGTATAATAATGTATCATTCTATAAATGGCATATCATTTTGTACAATAGACAAACATTAAATATTAATTGCATCATCTAATGTTATCACATGGAAACTTTCTGAAATGTTTATAATTTAATATTTAATGTAGTTTATCAATTCTCGGATTCATTAGTTATCTTAAGTAAATTAGTAATGTTATAAAAGACATTGTATTGATAACAGAAGACAGAGTTCATAGTAGCTTCTAGTTAGTAAAGTCTCATATTTATTGTAATTAATTTATTTTGCAATAAAAACATAATTGGCGCTGCGAACAAGATACCCAAACGGCTCTATATAATAAAACAAATTAGTGTCGGCGATTTTTATATCATTATTGGGTATACCATCATCATCGTGCAAAACAAATTTTGGTAAGAATATCCATCTGAACTACCGAGGTACTTTGCCCTTCAACGGACCTCAACTGTAGACAACGCCTAGGAAACAAAACCAGAGTCTGCACCTATAGCAACTTGATCCATCGAGAATCCTCAACCGCTGTGGTACTTCTCAACTGCAAGGCATACCTGAGATGCTATTAGCAACCTTAGTTTTGTAAGTAATAATATCCTTTTTATCTTCTTTCTTTTTTACAATATACGTATTGGAATCTTGTATGACTGAATTCCGTGATAGATCACCTATAAGAATATCTGGTAATTCAAGTAACTCTGATTCTGATAACCAATGAATTAATAATCAAATAATAATGGCTAACTATACTGAAATAAATATTGCTAAGGAAATGATTCCTCAATATGAAGGGGGTAGTAGAAATTTATCGTATTTCATACAACAGTGTGAAAAATTTATAGCTAATTATAGAAATAACTCACAGGGTCAAGAAAACTGTACATTAAATAAATTATTGTTCGAAATTTGTTGTTCCAAATTAATTGGTACTGCTAGAGATACTTTAGTAATTTCAAATTGCTTAACTTGGGATAAGGTAAACAAAACATTAATAAACCGTTTTGGTGACCCTAGAAATGAAATATTATTAGAAAATGATTTAATAACGTATATTCAATTAACAAATGAAAATTATGATGAATATTATGAAAATATTAAAAGTAAATTGCAACAGCTATTAGAGCATGTATCTATAAGCGACACAGATGTTAGTCTTAAAAATCACAAAATTAATACTTACACTCAAAAGGCCTTATTTACCTATATGGCAGGTTTATTAGAACCACATAGGTCCTTTATATCCTATAAAAACGTGAATTCACTCGAAGATTGTTTGCTTCAATTAAGAAATTATGATAATTATAAACAAGTCAATTTCTTAAATTTTATTCGGCAAAAACCACCAACGCCAAGACAGTCCAATAAAGATAATTTCTCAAATAGAACTCAACAACCAAAACCCTCACAACCATTTATAAACCGTAATCCAAATCAAAATCAATTCCCGCGTGGTCCGATCAATTTCCAGACAAGACCAATATTCACAAATTATCCTACGAATTCGCAAGTATTTGGCAAAAAGAAACATGAATCAAAACCAACCCCGATGTCAGTATCTACACGAAATACTGGTAGACCAAACCAACAGCCCATTAATTCATGTAATCCTTCGAACTATTTTCGAAGCACGGGCCCTCGTAATTTTCATTCCGAAGAACTTTACAACTTTCAAGACGATGAACAATCCATAGCAATGGTACAAAATAATGAAGATAATCAAGAAGATTGCCAGAACCCTGAAACTTTTGAATTTACTGAAAATTTTCCTGATACCCTATTTGAATCTACTGAAAATTTGAATACCAGCCTCGGAACCACAAATTTAGATTTAAATTCGTTAACCAGCAAACCAAATCTACCATTTATAACGATTCCTAGTTTAAAATTATAGATTTTAATGGATAGCGGAGCTTCTAATTCAATAATAAATCCGGGTCCCGCTTATGAACATTTTAAAAATTATTTTTTTCTAAAACCATTTACTGTTAAAAGCTTAAATAATACAATAACCGATAATCAGAATATATCATATCCTATTTTAAAAGAATTTGGACTTGATAATAATAATTTTCATATAATACAATGGCATGATAGATTAGACGCATTAATAGGAAGCGAAGATTTCCAAAAACTTAAGGCTACGATTAATTATAATAATCAAACATTAGAGATAGATAGTTCTAAAATACCGTTTTTTATGGAACTAAATCCGACGAATTTTAAACCAATGAAACAAACTGTTAAAAATAGTATTAGAATTCCCGTAAATGTAGATCGAGGACAAGTCATAATCCCAGAAATTAAATTAGACAATTATATTATTTCTGAATCAATTCCCGCTGCAGAAAATGGCATTTGTATTATTCCCGTTGAAGAAGAACGTGAAGTTGAAATAAATTTTCAACAACAATATGAGGTAGAACCTATTACCAATGTTGATTTAGTAAATCCAAAAATTCTAAATTTTAAGATTGATATTCCAAATGTCATTAGAACTAATCATCTTAATCTAGAAGAAAAAACAAAAATTCTATCTTTGTGCAAGAAATATAAAGACATTTTTTACAATGAAAATTGTGACCTAACTTTTACCAACGCTGTAAAACACAAAGTCAGAACAAATGATAACGAACCAGTTTATTGTAAATCATTCCAATACCCGCATCAATTGAAAAATGAAATCCAAAATCAAATTCAAAAACTACTTGATAACAAAATTATTAGACCAAGAATTTCACCTTATAGTTCACCGGTTTGGATTGTACCAAAGAAACGAGATGCAAGCGGAAGGAAAAAATGGCGACTTGTAATAGACTATAGGAAATTAAATGAAAAAACGGTCGAAGACAGATATCCACTTCCACGAATTGACGAAATATTAGACAATCTAGGAAAATGCATGTACTTTTCTACATTAGATCTTGCCCAAGGATTCCATCAGTTAGAAATGGATCATGATTCTATTGAAAAAACTGCTTTGTTTACAACGGTCATTTTGAATACGTTCGAATGCCTTTCGGACTTAAAAACGCCCCGAGTACGTTTCAAAGAGTAATGGACAACATTTTACGCCCATACTTATATAAATTCTGTTTTGTATACATGGACGACATTGTAATCTTTTCCAAATCTTTTCACGAACACTCAGTACACATTAAACAAATATTTGAAAAATTAAGAGAATTTAATTTAAAAGTTCAATTAGACAAGTCGGAATTTTTATGTAAAGAAGTAGCCTTCCTAGGGCACGTAATTACACCACAAGATATAAAACCTAATCCCGCAAAAATTAAAGCTTTAGAAGAATACCCACTTCCAAAAACAGTCAAAGAAATAAAAGCTTTCCTTGGTCTTGTGGGATATTACAGAAGATTTATAAAAAACTTTGCTAAGCTTGTACAACCATTTACCAAATGCCTTAAAAAAAATTCAAAGATTGATGTCACAGATCCAAATTATTTGCAAACATTTTATCAATGCAACGAATTACTAACCAATGCACCAGTATTAACGTATCCAGACTTTGAAAAAACTTTTCATTCTATAAATGGCATATCATTTTGTAAACAATAGACAAACATTAAATATTAATTGCATCATCTAATGTTATCACATGGAAACTTTCTTAAATGTTTATAATTTAATATTTAATGTAGTTTATCAATTCTTGAATTCATTAGTTATCTTAAGTAAATTAGTAATGTTATAAAAGACATTGTATTGATAACAGAAGACAGAGTTCATAGTAGCTTCGAGTTAGTGAAGTCTCATATTTATTGTAATTCATTTGTTTTGAAATAAATCTTATTTGCAATAAAAACATAATTATACTTAGAAAACGCATTTATTACCACTAAATTGTATCGAAATCCTTTATTTACCCGAGTATAAAGTATCATTTCTACCAAATCAGCTTGAAACAGATCATTCAAACCTTTAAGTACCACACAACGCCGCGGAAAATTTCTTCTTGCTGGCTTGTGCAGCTCTTCAGTAACATCAGCTGTACTCATTTTATCACTTTGGATTGTACTACGAGCTGTACATGGTCTCTACATCGTCGCAGTTAAAAACTGTATAAACTCTGGTGACTAATTACGTCGCCAGCTATCAAAAACTTTTCATGATTTACGTTATACTCAAGACCTGGATGACTCCACTTGCAATACACTACGATGCCCTCGATACAGGGAAAGGTGTGGGTGTCAAATACACCAGTAAGAATACTAATTCTCTTTTTACTGGCTATTTCAAAGAAAGAAATGAAATTTTTATGATGAAGATCACCAGAATGCTGAACAGTAGGTTTACCAAATTCATCTATTATCATGTGATGATGAAGGTGTCCACCAAATTTATCTATTAGCATCGGTGCTGGATATGTAGTAGTATTTATAGTAATGGTCGTTGTCACAAAGAAATGAAATGAATATAATAATAGGTTTATAACAAGAGTTCCTACTTTATTACTTTCGCTTTGCGTAATTCGTCAACTATGAATACTGACTTCCATAGAAATTGCAACACCTAATATTTATTGAACGATTTTATTGAAATTTTCGACAACGATGTCTTTCATTAGAACAAACAAACCATTAAAATTTGAAAACAAAAGAACAAAAACCAAAAATGTTTTTTTCAATAATGAGTTGCTCCGCCACGATTTGTAATGCACTCATTTAGACGGCGTGACCATCAATCAAGTAATCTATAGCTGCCTGAGTATGTCAACCCAAGTTTTGAATCGTAGCCGGAGATCGTGTTTATCTGAGGTGTGGTAAATTACCCAGTCGCCTACCAACCTCATCCCATACATGTTCGATGGGTGACAAATCAGGCGACCGAGCAGGCCATGCGAGTACGGCAATGTTAGCTTCTTTCAAAGAACGTGTTGTAGCTTGCGGTATGACGTCGCATTATCCTGTTGGAAAAGATTTCAGCTGTAGATATGGAAGCGCAACGTTCTAGCACATAGCAAAATAACCAGCGGCGTTTAAGTTGCCATCAATGAAGACTAAGGGTGATTTGCTACCGTAACGTATTGCACCCCATATCATCACTCCTTGTGTGAGGGCTGTGTTGCGTTCTACAAAAAATGTTAGACTTGTACGTTTTCCACGCATCCGTCTGACCCTCGTACGACCATCGTGGGCCCACAAGCAAAATCAGGACTCGTCACTAAACAAAATTCGTTGCCATTCTTTCGCCTAATTCGCTCTTTCGTTGCTCCATACTAGCCTGTGTAGACGGTGAATTAGTGTAAGAGGAAGACATAAAAATGGACAATATGAACGCAGCCCATAAGACCTTATCCGGCGCGATACACAGATGACATTGATATTCTGGATCCTACACCTATCATCCAATCATTTGCAATCGATCGAGTTGTTGAAACTCTGTCTCATGTGGCCAAAATTCTTAAGCAACGTTTTTCGAGATCTGTAGTCCTACGGGGACGTCCAAATCCAGGGCGACGTTTTTGCGCCCCTTTCTCAGACCACTTGAACCAACATCTTAATACCCTTGTAACTTTTCGGTTTACACGACGAGCAATTTCTCTTAGCGAAAGTCCGGCCTATCTCATGCCAATAATACGGCCACGTTCAAAATCAGTCAAGTGGGAAAATGTTGATGTTGATGTTGATTGGTTTATTTCTTCAAATGTATTGTTACTAAGTGCAAAGGAAAAAACAAAAAGATACTACTGGCTACATTTTATTCAAATTTTAATCGCTTGTTTGTTCTAATGAAAGAGATGTTTGACGAAAATTTCAATAAAATCGTTCAACAAATTCTAGGTGTTGCAATTTTTATGGAAGTCAGTATGTATTATTTCGTTGTGATTGCTAGTATTTCCTGCCGACATTGATCCCAATAATTCCCGCAACCAATCCACTAATTTATTCAGATCATACAAACTCAATCGCTTTGTTATTATATCGTAATAGTTGCATTCCACGCCCTTTTTGTGAGACAGAAGTTGTGCGGGATCTTGTGGCAGGAGGTGCAATAGCTGATGTAGCGGGCCGTTTTCGAGATTGAAACTATTAGTTTCGTGGATTTGGTCATCTGGGTTATAATTACGTCGAGCAGCTTTTATGCTGCGCAAAATGTTATTGCATAGATCACTCTTCTTGTATTTCGTAGGAGCTTTTTAAATAGTAGCTCATATAATCCCGCAGTTCCACCATAATCTAATGATGATCCATCAGGAAGAGCGATACGAAAATTCTATCCAACAAAGTCTAGTTCAGCATTACCAATAAAAATTTTTTTTCGGGAAGAAAGTGTACACAGCATGTTAAATTATACTCGTCCTCGGAATCTCTAAATATACCTTCCATATGATATTTCGCTAATCCTTCATACACTTTAAAGGCTGGTTGGGATCCAGCAGCTAACAGTTCTGATTTCAATGGTTGTAAAGTAGGAATCTCCCTCTCGTCATCATGTGTGGTATCAGCAATCAGTTTCCTGTAAAACTTGTGGAATGGCGTCAGGAACAAGAATACGTGGCGCCTTCCGTGTTCTAGATGTTTTAGGCGTATGATGTAAAAAAACTTCATTTTCATGTGCAATAGGCTCATTCTTTCCGAATTCTGATGTAAAGGGTTCTTTGACGAGAGAACCATCTTGTTTAGTAATCAATTGTTTTAATGGCTTTATTATGGGTTTAAAGTGTGCCTCCATTGAATGGTCTGTAAGTGCAACATCTTACTTTAAACTAGCGTATTTCTGTTAAACATCTTGCGAGCACGCAAAATATCTTGTACTAAGCGCTCCTCCATTACTACCGCATGTTTACATAAGTAGTGTAGTATTTATTATGCAAAGTAACAGTCCAATCCCTTACGGAAACGACCTGCATTAACATGACTCTCCTTATCAATCACAAGAAATCCAAATTTGTCACGCCAGCAACAGAAACACAAGTCCTTAAATCTATCAAATGTCATATCTACATTAACGTGATCATCATACACATGTTTAAGATTGGTGCTACCTTGTTGAAACAGAACTGGTAAAACCGCATTATCTCGTATAAGCTGTTTTGGAATAGAAGAATAAGTTTGGCACAGAGAGAGACAATCATTGTTAGCCGATATAATGAAAGGACAAAGAACAATGGGAATAGAAAGCAAATCACGACGTAGGAAGCGTTCTCAGTCACAGACCAATTTCATTCAACAAAGCAGTCCTTCTAGCGCGGCGTGGTGTTAGTGGCAAACTTCGGTCATCGTTAAAATCTACGGTATAACAAGCCTTAAACGTTTTAAAATACAAAAAAAAATTAACACCCAAGAGAAGAATATTACCAATTCCGAAACTCGGGGGATTTATACCTCTTATTCCCCTATTTGCAGCATTAGGAGCTTTAGGTTCTTTGGGTGGAGGTGCAGCCGAAGGTGCAATAACGCTTACTGACGCAAAATCCGCGTCAAAAACGTTAGAATAAACCAAACGACACAATCAAGCAATAGAAGCAGCTACCTTAGGAAAAATCTTATATATAAAACTAATAAGCGAGGTTTAGGCCTACATCTACAACCGTATTAAAAAAACTCCCACTGAAGCTACCATGTCACGCCTTAAGCAACGTTGAACTTTCAAAATTTGTTAAGAAATTAAAAATCCCCCATTTTAGAGGGATATCCATGCGAGATAAATTACCTACACGAATCCATACGATTGAATGTGATACCGTGAATCTGGATGATCAAAATAACACGGGAGCACATTGGACGGCTTACATCAAGCATAATGGGCATATTACATATTTTGATAGCATAAGACATATTAAACCACTATTAGAATCAATTCTCTATTTTAAAAGTGATGGTAGCAGGAACACGATTGCCTGTAACTATACCAAGTTTCAAAACTTTAGTACATAGAATTGCGGTCATTTAGTCTTACGATTTTTATATGACGGTTTGTTTTGATTCTCAGAAGCCGATTTATCTTGATAATGAGTCGGATTATGTAATGGGGTTTACTAGTTTTGAAACTTTCGATACTATACAAAACGTTACTTCCAAGAATAACCAACTGGTATTTGCAGGAACTAAAATTACAATACCACCAGGATCGTACGAAATCGCGGATGTGAATAAACATATAAATGATACAGTGAAGGGTTCGAAACAATTTTTTAATTTACGGGCGAACAATAACACTATGAAAGCAATTATGAAAGCAACACATGATATTAACTTTAATGTAAAAAAGTCTATAGGACCTATGCTAGGATTTAACAAAAAAATTACATAAGTCAAAAATTGCATACCTCTGAAAATCCTATTAACATTATCAAGATTAATTCGTTAATTATCGAACGCAATATAACAATTGGAAGTTTTAAAAATGGGGAGGCATCGCATATTATTCATCAATTCCTTCCCAGTGTACCAGCGGGATACAAAATAATTGAATCCTATCTACATGTCATCTATTTACCCATAAATAACACCTAAAATGGTAGACCAGGACGGAGACCTCTTCGATTTTAACGGTGAAGTCATAACGATAGGATTACAGTTGAACAAAATATGGTGACACGGTATAACACATGTGCGTGTAACCACAGCAAGGTGAACTATAAAAGATCGAAGTGTGGAAATGCGAGAGTCAGTAAGAGGTCAACACTCAAAGCATTGACAGTGCAGAATAGAGCATACTCGTCAAGTTTTGGTTTTACAGTAACACAATGAGTATATTAAACGTAAACGAAAATGTCGTTGTTGATAATGCTATAGTAAATTCCGAACTACACACCCATCAACCATATACTACGAGATTTGGAAACAATGATGAAATCAGGATACCCATTCAGGAAGACATGTGCACTTTACCATCAGAAAGTTATGTCTACGTAGAGGAAAATTTGAGGAGGATGGTGCCGTTTCTGACACCGCGCCGTTTGTTAATAATGGCACTACATTTTTATTCAGTGAAATTACATACGAAATGAATGCAATAGTGGTAGATTCCGTGACGAAGGTTGGATTAACGTCTACAATGAAAGGATTGGTATCATTGACACCCAACGACCTCGCCCGTCATGAAAATTCGGGTTGGTTCCCTACCTCAAATAGTACACTAACAAATTCGTTAGGGTATTTTAATGTTTGTGTCTCTTTGTGAATGCTACTTAGCTTTGCGGAAGATTACAATACAGTGATATTGAACACCAGACAAGAATTGGTTTTAATTCGCAGTAACATTGATACCGACGCAGCAATTTCAACTGTTGCAGATGAAGCATTAAAAGTTAACATAGATAAAATATATTGGAAAGTTCCACATCATTACAGCATTAGCGGAGGAATTGGCGTTAACGAAGTACATTGATAAAAATGCAAATACTCCAGTAACATTTAGAAGTTGGGAACACACATATATCCAGCAGTTCCAACAAATAAACATACATGGGCAATCAAAACATCGACTAGTATAGAAACACCTAGATACATTATTATCGGATTTCAAACGGGCGAGAAAATAATGTTTCTCAAGATATGAGCAGATTCGATAAATGTGCACTAAAGAATATTAGGGTATTCCTTAACACGGATCGTTATCCGTATGACAATTTAAACGTTAATTATGATAATTGCTTTGCTACATTGTATGAAATGTTTGCTAAATTTCAAATGTCATATTATCAAAGAGATGGTCAACCATTACTCACACCTAATCAATTTACGGCAGTCGCACCATTGATAGTGGTAGACTGTTCGAATCAAAAAGACATTGCACTCAAATGCAGTAACTTCGTGTAGAATTCGAAACAGCAGTCAACATACCCGCGAATACGACAGCATACTGTGTTATACTCCATGATCGCTTAGTTACGTATAACGCGTTAACCAAGGCAGTAAGACAGGTGCAATACGATGCTCGTCGTAGTCAACGTACAAAGGTTTAACATTTTAAAAATTTTCATATTGAAAAAGTTCGCAATTTTAATGAAATACAAGTCGCCACTACGTGTTTAAATCACCATACCCATGGCATACGTTGGATGCGGAGATTCGCCGTCAAGCTACTTGGTTAATGCATAATCAACACTGTATAAAATGGGAAGAGGGGCATACACCACCACACCAATTTCAAAGAATTCTCCATCGTTGATTTAACCTACAGATACTATCTACGTCAAGGGTAGAGGGAAAGCGGATTACATCGGAAAATTTGTTACACAACCCGTTATAGAACTTGAGGAGCATCCTTCTCTTCCTGCTTTGCAATTAATTGATTACTATCATTGTGAGTCATTATGTCACTGCGCTCTGTCTAATGTATACCATTTGTACGATACTTATGTAATGCAATAAAGGTTATACACCTTTTTTTTAATAAAAAGTGTAAATATGTATTATGTTTATTTCTTTTATATATCACACTATATGAGTACATTCTGTATATATTTCCTCGATAATGAATTTTGACATAATATTATTCTAGATTCCACTAAAAAGTTACGATATTAACTATCCGACCTAGAATGGTGTATCGATATTATACAGATTAACATGTATGGTTATACATGTTCATAGCTTTAGTATGGAGATAATATATACATATCTAAAGCTAACAAGTATTAGCATCCAACCTCTAGTAGACCGCTCAAGGGATCCACGTTCTTCAAATCCGGAATTTGCCAGTCCTCCACGCCAATGTTGTACACGTGTCACGCAATCGATACCGTTTGTCATCTTGGAACCTAACAGCGATTTTGTTTAACATCTCAGTATATATATCATGCAAAGTTGATCTAAACACGAACATTTTACACATTACTGTTTTATCAGACGCCTCCGCAACAGATTTATAGTCTACCTCCGTCAGCACTTTTTGAATAACAATTTTCTTAATACCTTTCGCTTTCTTAACCACTTGATCATCAGCAACCTTTAGACAGTAAGATGTTGGTCCTGCTCCATAAAAACATTGAATAGCTTTTCCTGCATACACATCTTTCATTCCTATGGCGACAGATGTATTCGTTGTAATACCATGCAGACCGTTTTGATAGTTGGATGTATTCATCAACATTATTCCGCATATGGCATACACATCATCAGTTGTTATCTCGACAATTAAAGAATCTGTGTCTGTATAGAGCAACGTTACATTATTACATGACTGTGCAAGATATCGATATAAAAATCGATACATTATAATTTTGGAAAGATCTAAAATACTAAATCCAATATACGGGTTTGTTATAAGTAACGACCTGTTTGGACAATTCCACTGCAAATAATTTATCAGTAAATTGAATAAAATTCTTAAATTGGTTTTGGACGTACCGTGCTAGACCCAAACGACGACCGTTATTTTCCCAATGTGTTAATAACTTTATCACTCTTTTTGTCGACATTCTCCATTGTTTTACCAAAAACACCACTGTTCATCCATTTAAAGAAATCATCTTCGAATTTGTTCTTGGCTTGATTTCGAAGAGCTTCATTAAGGTCTATGTATGGTATTAGACAAGGACTTTGACGAAACCGTAAAACTCTATGAATACGAGTAACAATTAACCCATGCTATGTACATTGTTTTAAATACCGGTAATATAACATAGTTGGTCTTATCACACAAGTTAGGAATAAATTTTTCCTCCTTGGAATGTGGTGCGCAAATCATTTCTGGACAAAAAGGATAATCATTGTGCTCATCATGCAGGTGATGCATACAAACCTGAAATCGTCATTATTAATCATTAACACATTGAATTGGCTAATTTCCTCATCAGCTAACCACATAAACCCATCATGAGGGACATATTGCCGCATACTCCATCCGTATAAGTTCGTAGCATCTAAATACTGTAAAAGACTAGGACGACTACAGTCATAATTTGGGACAAACTCGTTGTTAGCAATACTTCTTCGCTTAACACATGTACTCACTTCACCACGAATACCTTTCTTAAAAAAATGGTACATATCCATATCGGTTAATAATTCCAGCTTTACTTTAGTACATTTCAACATGGTATCCCACGCCAATCCAGATATTGTAACATACTGAGCAGGTTCTAATACATGCAGGCCTATACATAGCCGCCCAAAAGTTTTCGAACACGTCATCCAACAGCAACACATCTGATTTTAGGTATATATCAGCATAATCCCCTTAAACTGATCCCACACCAGTAGGACGCGACAGTATTCTTCAGCGGATATATTTTTATCGCGCATTTTATCGTAGAATTTGTCATATGAAGGTACAGTGACGTCATCCAATTTACTAAAATTGTCCACGTACGCGTAGGGGAATTACCTTTCTTTATAAGTTAAAGTCCTAATCATCACCAAAATATATCCTTACCTCTCTGCATTGATCATATGATAAATTATGAGATAGACTATCTAAGGATGCAGCCATGAACTTACAACTATCAACGAATCGCAAATTTATGTACTTCTTTTCCTTAAGGCTACGACCGTTAATGAATTCAACTACATAAATATGCTTACCGAACGTTATATATTTTTCACTATTAACAGGGAGTACGGTCATTTCTTCATTTTCACTCGCTAACTGTTTGTTGAACAGGTGAACATCATAACCTCCGGGATTATGGAAGAAAATTGGGATAAATGTAATTAATTAGTAGTTTAAATTGCAATTTGAATGTGCCGCACCACGCTATATAACAGGCACATGACAGTGATCTCGTACTTTGGAATTTGTAAGATCATCCGTAAAAAGTTTGTCGCATATATAACAATTTCGACTTTGTTCATGTATCACCTGTTGTTCATCAGTTAGTGGTAACATTGGAACAACCGTTTTCAAATGCTCAATATATATCTGCTTCACATCACCCTCGGGTCGTGTAATAAACACCTCTGCGGCATTAACCCCCTTGTAAAGTTCTAATTTAGACCATGCATCGTTTACACCACACATAATGTTAATAACTGTATGAGTATGGTTCATGGTTACATGTTTTTATCGTGAATGGTTGTTCGGGATCGGGTTCAGCCGTATTTACCAGTACTAATAGAGCTTCAAAATCTGCATATATTACGAATGGTAGAAACATCCGTTTTGGATAGTTCCGAAACGCAAGTATATTTTCCGCATAGAACTCCCCGGTTCTATCTTTTGTTTGCATTACGCCAGGTAATTTAGTGTATACGAAATTACAGTCATAAGACACGTGTCAAGTTAATTGCTCCTGCGTTCTAAAGTGATGAATACATGAATCACAAAAATATTTTACCCCATCTCGTTTGTTTGGTTGCTAAGTAAACGAGAAGAGTTTTTTATCCATACATAATTCTGATTATCCGTTGGTTACTGACTAACAGTAATAAATTAACATGAACAGGTTGTTTAGCTCTGGTATAATAGAGAGGCCCACTACCTCAGAATACGCTGACCATCACGATACGTATCCAACCAGTCCATAAACATTATGGAGATTATTGTTAGACTCAAATTTTGAGTTGTCAGTCAGCTTAACTGGAAATCATACACCACTCCTATTGAATAACGTCCTAAAATCAAGGTAGAAGTCGTCCGTTGTGGTAACTCCTTCGGTGTCACTGATGCTAATACAATAGCCCACGCAAAGCTGTAATTATGAATATTCTTTACATTCTCTATTTTGTGTTTACGCGCAATTTCAGCCGGGACATTCATATAGGATGAATCCGTAGTGGGAGAAAATTTTAACATATTTACCTCTGAATATACGAAATTCACAAGCGATCACCCTACGAAACAACATATATTAATAATGAACTATCCTACTACTCATAACTCGCACTTACCAGAATCTTTATTCTGAAATTCTGACTGATTAGCATCCAAGATTTCCACTACTCTTTGAAAATACTCTTCCAACACCATCCCGACACTCAATAGACCATATTTCGTTCGAAAGGACTTTAATTCGGTACTTTCTTTACTGTTCCGAAAGTACAACCCAAACAACAACATTACATTTCAACGAGCAGTGTTTCTGCAATTGAATTTGTATTAGTTTCAAAATATTCACTTTAACGTCACCCATGAAAGTCTGCATATCCGTATGCGTATTGCATGGTGACAGCCTATACGAAACAATGCGTTGTCTAAAAGTATTGCGAATTACTTTAACCCCAGTATCAACAAATAGACACACATTTAATTTGTGCTTATTGCTTCTAAGGGGTCCTTGATAAGCATATCGAGGAACATCAATCGGACAATCAGTGCAGTGCACAATTTCAACACTTTCGCTACTTTTCTTTAGTACTGATTTGTTGCATTGGCCTGACTTACGCTTCCGTGAGTTGCTCAAAGTGATGGTTCTGGTTCTGCATAAGAATCATCAGCATGCCCGTTTTGCGCATTACTCTTTAAGTTGTTTAACCCGGATAGCGCAGGTTGTGCACGACTCTCAGCAACATGACTATGTTCCGTTCTGTTCCCATCGGAAGTACTTGGTTGCTCCACATTCCTATGTGCGGGACGGTTTTGCGGTACAGCCTGCTGCATCTCTGAAGGTGGGGTAGTTGGTATCCTCATCCAACACACAGTTTTTTGATGTCGCAGTAGAAAGTCTTTTCTTGAAAATTTCTTTAGGCATTCACATTGAGACATTTTATTGTAGTCTGTAACAGAGAGAATTTATAAATGATCGGGTAGAGTTACGTGTTTGTTATGATTCCCTTTCTTAACTCTTTATTGGTGTGTATCATTTATTAGTATCATGTATTACAACTGTTAAAAAAAGGAATCGTATCCAGCGATGGGAACGAGGACTCAACTTAATATATCGCCAGGAATAGGATATGATGGATATACCAGGTTGAGTGATGGAGTAGCGTACGGGTAAGGAAATAGCAATGATTGTCGGGATGGAGTGCTGCTGAGCACAGCACATCATCCAGCATTGTATCTCACCCTGTCATGTGAATTGGGATGAAAGCAAAGTATAACCCCCAACTGTTTTCAGAAACTCCGCAGGGTATGTAGGGCTCAATACACTCTGTGCAGGTAAGTGTTGTATAGGTGCTGCAGTGCTCCTAGGTACTGCTAGGTCATTTAGCGACCATTCATTATCTATAAAATCCGCAGCACACACAGGACTGAGGATACTCCCTGATGAATAATCCATTTAAAAAGACTATTTTACGATCAGCTGTTTTGATAGCTGACAGAAGGTGGTCAACCCATGAGAGATTTGAAGATACAATTATACCCAACAGAGTAATAGAGTCTGAAAACTTAAGAACTGAGCCATTCATACTTACAACGGGAAATGATCGATCTTTTTTGGCGGACACAAGGCAACACTGAGTTTTGTTAGCGTTAAATTTAACTAGACTATTGCTTCCCCATTCGAGAATACGTTGAATGTCTTTTTTGACTGAATTTGCCATTTCAGCTTTAATTTCTTGATTTGACATAGAAGGTGGATTATCGCTATGAGTAGACTGAGATGAACTACAGTGAAGAGTGCTATCGTCAGCAAAGCAATGGATGGGGTTAGTTCTTGAAGAAATACGGTCATTTATGTACATCAGAATAAGTTTAGGCGCTATAACGGATCCCTGTGGTACGTCCGCGTTAATACTAACTTCTTTTGAAAAAAAACCATCAACTACGACACGTATTCGTCTTTTATCAAGGAAACTAGAAACCCAGTTGATGAGCGTATGATTTAACCCAAACGCTGTGAGTTTGGCAAGTAAACACTTATGCCAAACTTGGTCAAATGCCTTTGAGATATCTAAAGCGACTGCAACTGTTTCACCGGACTGCTCTACTGTATTGTTCCAAACTTGGGTCACATGAAAGAAGATCATCTGCTGAACGGCTTTGCTTAAACCCATATTGGTGGTCACTAAGGAGTTTGTTAGTTTCAAGGAGCGTGAGCAGTTGCTGATTGTTGGCTTTTTCCATGATTTTAGACAAAATGGAAGTGATGGCAACTGGTCGGTAGTTTGAAGGATCGATCTTATCGCCTTTTTTGAAAATAGGTTAAACATTTGCTAACTTCCATAATGAAGGAATTCCCCAGAAGACATAGAAATCGTATAGAGCTTGGATAGGACTGGTACTAATTCGGGGGTACATTTCTTTAAGACCATAGCTGGGATGCCGTCTGGGCCAGTTGCCTTATTGAGATCAAGCCTACTGATGATCGATTCCAAGAGCTTGTACCGAAAATGAATTGTTTCATGGTTCAAGAAAATTGACTAGGTCAATCTTTTCCAGAATCATTGAGACACGAGTTTGATGCAAACAAATCCACAAGAACATTGGCTTTGTCTACAGAATCAGCAACTGCCGATCCGTCAATAGATGTCAGGGGAGGAAATGAAGATGTTCCAAAGTTTTTACTAATGGCTTTAGCTAAAGGCCAAAATTTAGGACTGCCTAAAGGAGATCTAGCTAGTTCATTGCATTTTCGTTGTTCGAACAACTTTTTAGTTTCAGTGATGACACTTTTGCAGATATTTCTAGCACCAACGTATTCTACATGACTGTCGACCGCTTTATTAGATTTCCATTTAATGTAATATTTATTTTTTAAAGATATTGCATCAGCACAAAACTTAGTGAACCAGGGTTGGGAACGTGAATAACCTATATGTTACTGTTTTTTGTGAATGTATAACTCCATTCCCATGAGGATGACTTCAGGTACTGAAAGAGCGATATCCAAAGAAGAGGACGACTTAAAAAAATATTCACGCCATGGAAAGTTTGCAAAGGAATCCCGTAAATTACTCCATCGAGCTGACTTAAAACACCACAAGTTTCTATCGGTTTTGCGAACAACAGTGGAATTAGGTGCAGTAGAAATGATTTCTATGATACAATGGTCGGAAAGACCTAAAGGCGAAAGAACGGAAGTTTTATAAACAAGGGGGTTTGGTGTAAGAAGGAGATCTAGAAGATGTGGAGTATGGTTAGGTTTATCAGGAATTCTTGTGGGATCAGATATCATTTGTGTAAGATCACATGAAATAGCAAATGTTTCTGCACTATGACCAGCAGGATTTGTAGTAGATGAAAACTGAAGCCAATTAGAGTTATGAACATTGAAATCATTGAGATATCGCAAGATGGAAACTGAGACAGGAGATAGTCAACTTTCATACTAAGGTAATCGAAGAAGTCTTGAAAGCTACTGTCATTAGGAGACCTATAAACGCAACAGTAGAATTTCACAAAATTAGGACCAGAATGTTTAAACCAAATCACGTCAAAGTTTTTAATATACAGAATATAACATTTTTACAAACCTTTAAACCACCACGTGGAAGAATTTTTGCGTGCGCGACTCTTAATAATCCGTAACATCAACCTAACTCTCTCGGCTACTAAACTGAGACTGATGTATGTTGCATCGCTTCATCGGGAGGAAGGGTATACCGGCACTCTACGAACAAAAAACTCGGCAAAACTTAAAAATACAGCGGTATCGCATATTAGGCACTACGCATACAGTGTATTTTAATACCTCTTATGCGCAAGGTACGACAAAGCCGTCATCAACCGTCAGCCAATGACTGTGTGATCACGAAAGCGCGTTTCAGTATTATTATATTTCAGTGGTTATAATCGTCAAATGAACGTCGATTTTATCCTGGCGAAAAGAAAATGTGATGTGGTACCTGAACAGTAGCAAAGGGTATAAGGGAATGAGTTAGACTGTTGAGGTAGGGCTATTTTCCTGAAATGTTGGATTTACAAAAAAGTGAGTTTTGTTACTTGCTGACACCTTACACCTAAAAATTATAAAATTATGCGTGAGCAAATTGTTTGATTGTGGAAAGGCGAATAAATTGCAGATTATAAAAATTAATGAATTCTTAAAGCTTATATGAAAAACGTTTCTAAAGAAAACTTATCTAAATTAAGCTTTATTCAAAGAAAAAGGATACTACAACATTTATTTCGTGTACAAACGTCTGGCGTGGAACACCATACGACCTTCCAACCTACAAAATGGAAGCTAAAAGAAATGATATAATTTTTATAACATTTTTTTTAGGATAATTATGCAACCTCCTTTACAATAAGTGAATTACGAAAATATGCAGCATTGTAAAAACAAACAATAATTTATCTCAAAGAGACGTTAGAATTTCATATCTGACAGAGGTTAATATATATCTAGACGCTAACTTATAGTGTATTGAGTATCAAGAATAGTAAGGGTCATTTACCGGTCGAAGGCCATGTTTGGGAGCTGAGCGATAGCGAAGCCTCCAATTTGGCCGGAGACCGGTACAACCCTTAATGTTAGTGATGCTCGTACTGTTTTTTGCACGATTGTATGAAATTATTTAATTTCTACTAAATAAACGAAAAGTCAAGAATGACGTTTTAAATAGAAATGTCCAAATGTTTTGTTCTTACTGTTGTGAAATATAGTACCTATGTATAATTTTACGTTGGTAAGCAAAAGACGTCGGTAAGTAAAATCTTACCGACGAGTTGGGCCTCGCAACCAATAAACATATCCTACTGTCTTGGAAACAGATATGGTAAATAAAGGAAAAAGCTCAATCGTACAAAAAAAAATTAAAAGAAATGAATTAATTTGAATTATCATTTTTTTATTGCAACTGTGCAACCTCTTTTTTGTACGACAGGCAACAATATAAAAACAAAAAAAAATAACCTGTCAGAATGACATTTAAAACTTCATGTCAGATGGATATTAATATATACATGTTAACTTAACAAAAATTCCCAAGCCGCCCGCTTCTATAAGATATCAATAATGCAGTATAACCGTTTTCATTCATATTTAATTAATTTTTTGACTTACCTTTAAAAAACCTTTAAAGAAAAGTTATGCAAAATTGAATTTTCTTTAAAAAATACGTTTACACTTTATCTTTTAAAATTAATCGTTATTCAGATAACGAAAATATTGAACTAACTCTTAAATTGCACCCTCTTTTTGCCGCTAAATTACGCGTCATATCAAAAATCTGCATAGAACGTAATTAATCGATATGTTTAAGGTCTATATCCAGGTATTCTTATATCTTTTAAATATGCAGCTTTTTAGAAATATTTGATGAAAACCAAACACTACGCCTAATAAACCCCCCTCTCCTCCTCTGGATTTCTCCCAAAATCTAATCAGTTCTAAGCCAAAAAAGCAAGCTTAAATACAAAATATTAAGGATAATCGCGTGATAATTAATATACCAAATATTAAGATAACCAGTATTCTACCTCTCTTAACACCCTTGTATAGTAAATAAAATTTTTCTTATACAAAGACAATAAGGGCCAATTATATTTAGTTAAATGTGATCGTATTGGGAGTAACAAATTAAATTTGATAGCACTAATGTTTAAATACAATATAATTCCACATTTTTTTTTATATAACTATTTATTTCGCAACGCATTTCAGTACAAGATTGTGAAGATTAGTTTTTTTCGTTTTACTTCACTAATAACAAACAATAAATTAATTAATTATGCACCGTTAAATATTGATAAGAAGAAAATTTGAAGATAGCCATTAATTGTAAACAGAAATTTTTCTTTCTTTCAAAATTAAAACTAAACAAGCGTTAATATAAATAATAGTTTTCTTTTTGTTATTCCGAAATTAAAACTTGATAAGTAGTAATACAGTTTATATTCAAACACACATGTTAAATGGAAATTAGATTCAAAACCTTTTATATTAATATTAGAAATGATAAGAAAGCAAAGCACCCGAATTGACTATAAATTCCGATCAATCTAATTAAGAGGGTTTTAAATTAAAATAAACAAGTAATAATTCACACCGTCCTCATAAATTAGTTAATTTAGTTAGTAAAAATGCATTGTCAAGTAATAGTTTTGATATAAATGAGTAAAGTTAAATCTCAAATACTTTTTATGAATTTCAGCTACAATGAAAGGAATGTAATGTTTTACTATTGTGTAAAATGTTATGTATTTTAAATAACACGAACACCGACAGATGTGTCCAAGAGTAATCAGCTTCTGAAATTACGTGATTTTGAGTTGATAGAAGTATTACTAATTGTTAATTAAACTGTTAGATAGAATAAGTATTTTTATTAATAGAAACTGGCCGAATTTTATATCAATCGCTTTGTGATTTTACAAATAATAGTTTTAGCACGTTAAAATAACACTAGCTCATTGATTGATTTAATATTAATTAAAACAAATTGTTACGCTGTCACCTCATCGTTAAAATTATGGAATTTCCAACCGTTCCCCACTTTTAAATGTCGTAGTCTATATAGGTTAGTGCTTTCACAAAAATCTTAATCTTTCCTACATTCGCACTGCGGATGTAGCGAAATTGCAATTGTAAATTGATATGAGGTAACGAGTAGTTTATCAATTAGTTAATGCAATTAAACTTAATAAATACTAGTTCTGTAATTAAGTTCGAAGCCTAGTTGATTTGTTTCGATAAATAGCAAAAAATTACTTTGCTATCGCGCACCGTCTTGGTTAACCCGTAATTAGTGAGATTTAAACAAATTCACAGAGTTAATATTTATTAAGAATCATTCATTTTCATCCATCATTGGTGAAGAAATTTTGTTTGTCAAGGGGACCTGTGACCTTTGTCTACCGTGTCCGCCTTCCATCCGTATTAGTTAAGTTTTAGGTACATCCTCGGCCGTGAGGATTCAACCCTGAATTTATCCTCCACTGGGTAACGCGAGGTAGCCGTTTGGGAACCGCACAAGTTCAGGAGTGTGCCCAAAGGCCTCCTGGACAGTAGATAATCTTTGGGTGGCGCCCGAATCCGTTCAATCTGCTTCAACCCCTGTGACGAAGAACCCCTTATCCGTCTACCGCCCAGGAGTTGGCATTGCAATAACATAAAATACCGTAACTTGTAAGTACAATAAATAAATATATTTCCAAACGAGTCTAAATTTTTGTGCTGGATTTCGTTGAGGACAAGCTTCACTTGCCACCAGAGAAAACCCATTACAAGATGTATCATTATCAAGAGGAAATATATAAGTTATAAGAAGTTATGGTACCAAATCATTAAGGTAAAACAGCAAACTTTATGTAAATTAAGTCTATATTTAAAATGTCTGTTATAGATGAGTCCATAAGAACATCAGGGTAGTTCACTAAATGTACTTTCTGTTTAGATTTATAAATTTTGAATTCTTCCAAAACAACTAATTTGTGCTTTCATAACAAAAATTAAAAAAATTAATGTTGTTTTGTAAAGCCATAAGGTGATTATTTATTATGTGTTTTATTAGTATAATCTAATGTGTTCTTTGTATCTGATATCAAAGTTCCTAAGTGTTTTTCGAATATAAACAATAAGTACAAAGAACACGTTGTATGTTACAAACATAAACACGCAAGCAAATCAAATTATGCTAAAGATTTAATAGTAAATAATCACCTTATAACTTCAAAAAACAACATTAATTTTTTACATTTTTGTAATAAAAAAGACAAGTTAGATGGTTTTATTAAAAGGAAGTACATTCTGTACACCATATACAGAAAGTACGTTCATGTAAATACAAATAATTTTTATATAGGAGACAGATTCAAAGTTTATATAATGCAAGCGTAATGCAACGATTACAAGAGCTATTGTCAATGAAAGTTAAACAAAATTCAAGTGCTACCGCCAAATTTGTATGGTTTCACATTGTACACCACCGGAACCTGTAGCTATTGATTCCACCATGCTATTATGATGTGATGTCTTGTAATCTTTCTGTTTTAGCAAATAATGGAATAAGGAACGGCAAACAGCCGTGGGTAATGGAATAACTCTAGGGATTTTAATTATATCTTTCCCTCTAACCTCTTCAATATGTGTTTGGCGGTAGCGATTGCCGGCTTGCCTTATATTTCTAGCTCTGTTCTGCGTAAAAGAGATAAGGCTACTTCACCATGTGGTTTATATTCTTACAAGACCCCAATTTCCATTACCTTAATAATGGTGCCAATAGTAAATTCGGCAGGCATATCTCCTAAGCTCACGCCTGATGGTTACAAATTTCGTGGTTTTTACATTCGGTATGACAGAATCATTTGACGCATAAGTCCCGCTCATAAAGTGTGCAGCGGCTAGCTAAGAGCGGTATCTCAGAGTGGGGCTTTTCTCGCTAACCTGTCGATAGTTCGAGCGCCAGGGTATTCGAACAGGAAGAAGTCAATCACTGTGAGAAATACCCAATTCCCAGTAACCTAAACACCACAAAACAGGAAATCACAACACCCAAAAAGTGTAGTGAACTTTATTGTGCCACGAAGGCTAATGTCGGACTTAGGGGGAGTCCCCCCCACATCAAATATACCTGTAGAAACGTTTACCTATAAAATAAGACTTAAATTTAATACCATTCGTGAATGACCTAACCCAGTAATAAGTAAGTAAGCTAGCACAAGCAAGCTACAGTTACTGCATAACACAATGAATCTAGTTTCCCTTAAAATGATTCACATACGGGTGAACAAGCAGCAAGCATTGGTTCTCTAAAAACTGCAGTTTATACCAAAAAGATTAAATCTTCAATTAATTACACACACATACACACACATATATATATATATATATATATATATATATATATATATATATATATATATATACACAATATATATATATATATATATATATATATATATATAACCCAGGTGGTGTTTGTACTTAAGCAGTAAATTTAACACAAACAGCAAAATCTTGCGAAAACGTAACATAACAGTAAAGTTATCAATTAAAGCGGTTAAATATTATTAATTAATTATTAATATGCACATAAACACCCCGTATAAGGCTGGATAAGTTCATGAACATTATACGACCTGTACATTATAGATAATATGCTGAAAACAAAACCAAAAGGTTGGTGCGTTGAGTTTAATAAAGTCTAGGGTGAAGCACTTATGATGATATCAAGCAACTAAAATGGTTACAATTAACACTTCGCAAGAAAGATCAAATCTTTAAAGTTCTACATTATTAAGGAAGATTAACGAAAACGGTAACATCCACTTGTGATAAAGTATTATATATATATATATATATATATATATATATATATATATATATATATATATATATATATATATATTATTGAGATGTTTAGATAGGAGTAAGACAAGGATCGGACAGTTTAACTAGTAATTTCTTTAAAAAAAAAGGGTGATTTCAGGCATGATACATGTGCGAGACATTTATTTGATATAATTTGGTTCACGATGGGTTGAAAGTGGATTTGTTTTGGGTAAAACAATCTGAATAACATTTATACAATTTGATTTAATCATAAAAAGCATTGTGCTACTTGCAAAAATGTCAGGAATGTTAAATAAACCTATTTCCGTAAATTCATTTCAGTATTTTAGTTTGTTTCATTAAATTTCAATTTTTCGAAAATATTTTGGCACATGAATATTTTACAGGTGTTTAACACAAAGTGTAAAGATAGATTCATATTAGGGATATTGTATAAGTAGTGTAGAATGCAGGAAATTTGGTAAAATTTAAGAAAGAGTTATAATATGGACTTAATATGATCATTTCTCACATATTTTTGGAAGCGATTGTGTGACAAACTTAGTGATACAATTTAAATATTAAGAGCAGTGCATAGAACATATTCACACAAAGACATTTACATGTAGATACATTTTTATAGTGAAATTTCAAGATAGTGTGTTAAACGATATGACTTCTTAATGTAACATTAAATTATACAATACAAGTGAAATGAACATTAAATAAAATAAAGACAGTCATTACAAGTTATTATAATAACAATTTGAGTTACATAAACGTTTGTAAGTGTAAGTTATTTGTAATTTTAGAATTAAGTTTGGTTAGGTTTTAAATTTTGTTTTTTCACAAATTTATGGTTTTTTAATTATATTAGGCTTAAATTATATTATTAAAGTGATTAATAGGAGGTCTTCCTCAATATTTCATAGCAATATAAAGTATACAAAGCATTTCAGCGCAAAATTTCATGAAATAGGGGTTGAATTTGTAATTTTACTGGATAAACATAAAATTCCTTTAAATTTACGATTTTGGACTTCAAATGTGTGTTTTCCTATGCTAAATTGTATCAGGATTGCATATATGTAATTAAATTAAGTGTAGTTTGTAAGATTAAGTAGATATAAGCAAATTTAAATTAGATTAGGTCATTTTGCATAATGTTTAAAAGAACCATATCTTGTTGGATGTCTATCTATGCGCAATTTTATACAGATTTCATTTCTGTCATTAGAATTTGAATCCGAATTTGTATAAGATAGATATGGCTAAATTTCTATTTTAGTTAAATGTGTAAAGTTTTCCAACCAATCAGAGACTTGGTTACATAATTAGATTTGCTAGAAAAAAATTGAAGATTTAGTAACAACCAAAAGGGTATAAAAGGAATTGCCCAGGAAGTGGATCTCTTTCTATAATTTGTCAGTTTTTTTTGAAAAGGTTGAAATAGTGTTTTTTGTCAATTGTGTTTTATTTCTTGCTGCGAATTTCTTTTAATAATTTATAATTGATCCGGAACCTAAAATAAAGTGACATTAATTTAAATCTTGGACAACTATTAAATATTTTTATAAACGATACAATTAGAAATCATTAATAC
>JARFJB010000205.1:155000-179633 GCA_036346205.1 Vesta saturnalis | reverse complement strand
CAGCGTCCAAGATCTCTCACAGTGCCGTCTTCAACATACAAGATGCAAGAAAAACAACAGAATAGAAAGAAGCAGCATTACGAAATAATAACTGCCACTCCTAATATGGATTTATAACTACAACTGGAGCAACAAAAACTGGAGAAAATGGGAAAGTCCGATTTGCGTAAGAGTAAAATAAAGGCACCCGCTGCAGCTCACCACAAAAGAAAATAATGAAGAAGTCTGGAGACGAAACCTTACATTGGAATCTTCTGAATCGGAGTCAGCAGAATTGATTTTAAGAAATTTTTTTATTTTTTTAATCTGAGAGATATTAACCAAGATAACAAAACCGACGTCTGGCGTCCGCGGCGTCGCGACGCTCAACATATGCCGTTTAAACGAACGACTTCTTCGTTTATTCGACGATGTAAATATTTCTACGATTTACTATCGAATAAAAATACTCCTCTCATCGAAAATAGTACGTGTCCTGTGTATTTATATAGTATATATATATATATATATATATATATATATATATATATATATATATATATATATATATATATGGCTAGCGCTAATTAAATATAAAGTATAAAATAAACTCTCAAATTCGGAATATGACCCGATTTTTATCAAATTTTTCACACGGCCCGAGTTCGACGGGAACACTCGCATTCGGCCGCTGCGTCCCCCCTTTCGAGATTACCACGGTCGCGTTTGCGAGGGATCACGCATGGATTCTGAGGAAAGTCGACTTCGCGCATCGCTTAATAACTTCGTTATTTACCGGCCGATTTTTACAAAACTTTGCACCAATGTAGATCGAGACCAAACGCTAAAACGAGATATTTAACATTGTTGTATCCCTTCCACTTTTTGAGATATACAGTCATCTTCCATATTTCGCGCATTCCGAAATTTGAAATGTAACTTCTTTAGGATATCTAGATGAAAGAATACGTCAAAAAACGCAAGTAGACTTTTTTAGTCCAAAACTCGAACCCGGAAGGGGGCTAACGTTCATACTCAGGTTAGACGGGTTCTACTATGAGCCTGAAACACAATCCAACTTTTAAACTATTCTAAATCAAAACCAGGCTTTACAATGAGTGAAAATCATTTTGGGTTTTAATCAAATTTTACCTTTCTAAACTCAACCCCCTCCCAATCCCTCACAATTTACACACACCAACAGCAATTGTCGCTCTAATGTGGCATATGTGGCCAATAAATAATTCTTAAATTTTTTTTGAAAGGATTTTTTCACTAAATTTGTTGAATATCTATTGATTCTGTTCCTTCCTAATTTACATTATTTTTATCTAATATAATACGGTAACGTACGCACGTAACGTACTGCCATTAGAACTATGATTTATGTTAAAATATTTTTATATAATGAACAATTTAAATTTGTTTCAATTAATAATTACAAATATTGCACTAGAACACATTTATCAATACAATAATTATTAGAATTTAAAGACGGAAATTTGTTTTAATATAATAATATAATATGCATTTATCTATCCTTTAATAAAATTGTGACAGCTTTACAATGAATGCTTTTCGAAACTGTATAGATGGAAGTTTTTAAATTTTTCTGTGTGTAATAATTGACACTATCCATAACAACATAAAATGATATATGCAATGAGAGTGATATCTATTAACTTAAGTGACGATGTGTATAAACCGAGAAGATTAACTATAAAATCAAAGTTAAAATGGAATAATACTATTAAGCTTGAGTTTTATATATACATCTTAATTTTTTTTAATAAATGAATATATTCTTTTTGCAAGTACATTATAAACCTGATGTTTCTTATATTGTAAATACTAGCATGGTTCTTTAATGATAACTGATATGACATTACAAAGCTAAACTGAATCAACCAAAGTGAGTATGTTGCTATCCAGTAGATTAATATTTTTTATATTCATACTTATGATTGAAAATAATCTTATTAGTACCGTATTCAAGTTTATATATAAACATATTTATGGTTCAACCAACTTATTTATATTTATATAAATGTACCTGAAAGCTATACTAAGTCATTCAAAATTATGCTTTTAAAATACTGACTGAACTGTTTTTTACCTGATGATATTGCATACTACATGAGTCAAACTGATTTTAAAGTTTCACTATGCTGTTTAAAATGACAATTGTTTCGACAACACTGGATCTTCCTCGTATAGAATAGTTCAACTAGATTTATTTGATATCAAACAAGATTGTAATTTTAAAGGAACTAATTGATCTTTGAATATATCACAAAGTAAAACTTTGTTCAACTAAATTTTTTTGTTTTGTGCTTTGTTAAGTATAGAGTTCTTTAATCAATTATATATTTTATATATTGAAAATGAAACATAATTCTTATTCCTATAACAAATCTTAATATATTTTGATTCATAAATGCTTTACAATATGTTACTAGTGCCTATATTGTGTTTTATCGTAACCATTCATACATCTTATTGTCCTTTTTGTTTAATATATTTTAATCTTCATTTTGTTACTTCTTATTTTCATAAATATTTCCTTGATTTGAATGTATTCTCAATTTGTTGAAATGTATTAAATATTTAAATTGAGTATTTTCAAAAGTTTAAGTTGGCAATTTTTATATATGACAATTTCATATTTACAAATTGTTTAAATTGATACTTCTACACATATTACTTTGATAATATTGTATGTCGAAAAGAAAATTAATTTTACAATATCTGACTATTTGAAAAATTTAATTTATTCATCCTTAAAGGTCTGGAGGATCAACCACTTAATTTAATAATGTTTCATGTCAAACTGTACTTTCATAAAATATTATTTTGGTAACATTGCATGCCAAAGAGACATTTCATTTTACAATTGTTGAATACTTCCAAAGATATAATTTGGCATCGTTTACACTTTTATAACGTTTTACTTTCATAAATATTATTTTGGTAGAATTATATGTCAAAAAGACACTAAATGTAAATATAATTTGGCAACACTTAATGAAAATTGATAAATTCCAACATTGAGGTTAATTATGTTATGTACTAAAATGTTTTAGTTGGTATATTCATAAATATTACTTTGCATATGAAAAAGTTGAATACTTTCAAAAATTTAATTTGGCAACATTTAAAATTCTGAATGACAATTGTTAAAATCAAACATTTAGGTTAATAATGTTACCTACTTAAACGTATAAGTTGGTATTTACATTAATATTATTTTGGTAACATTGCATGTAAAAGTTGAATTCTTTCAAAAATATAGTTTGGCAACATTTTTTAATTGACAATTGGTAAAGTCAGATACTGAGGATAATAATTTTACTTATTAAGATGTTTAAGTTGGTACTCGCATTAATATTATTTTGGTAGCATTGCACGTCAAAAAGTTGGACGCTTACAAAAATATAGTTTAGCATTTAAATTTTTGATTGACAATTGATAACGTCAGCTATTGAGGTTAATAATTTTATTTATTAAGATGTTTGGGCACTTACTTTAATATCATTTTGGTAACGTTACACGACAAAAAGTTGAAAATATAGTTTGGCAACATTTAAAGTTTTAAATGACAATTAGTAGTCAGAAATTGAGGTTAAAAATGTTACTTATTAAAATGTTTAAGTTGGTACTGCCGTGACTGTTAGTTTGGTAGCACTAAACGTCAAAATGACAACTCCCTTTAACAATTACTTAAAAATTACAAAATTGAACACTTCCCGCGAGTGAATTTCTTTTTTTTTTCATATTTTTTCAACATTGCATATTAACTACATTCAAATCAAGTATTCATTGAAAATAAAACGACAATATATTCATTTTAATTATATTTTATACATCTATACCATTTTAAACAGAATATACATTTTCGATAAAATAAAATAACCACGTTCAGATGTATTCCAAAACGTGTTGCTACTCTAGCATGATTTTTCACAACTAAAAATTTTTTTAAGAAAAATTTTACCTTTAAATAAATATCGTAAATGGTTATCGGGTGTGTTGTGACCATGGCGAGGAGCGAAGCTCCGTAGCTAGTTTAATGTAAGACAGTTTATTAAGGTTACCTTGGTGTGTTGAACTGAGGAATTAGTGTAATCAACTAACGTAAGTTAACTGTACGGTATTACATTTAAGTAGTAAAAATAAAATAATTTTACGTGTAGTTGGGTACTTTACTATTGGTATTATTTATAATCATGTGAATCAATTAAAAAAACATTTTACACGGAAAATATTTACGATATATCAGTGTAAGTTCACCGGCAATTTTCAAAAATTGTAGAAATGTTTGCTTGAAAAGTAGAAAACGATTGGTATATTTTGTATTAATTATAAATAAATAAATAAAAAGAATATCTTTTCTTAGTTTTGTGTACCACACCCTATCAGCCAAGGATATTTCTTAGAGTACTATCGTAAAACAATGGTAGACCATGTAAAATAATTGATATAGTCGGGCCGGCTAGAGGTGTCTTATGACTCATCTTTTAGTAAAGCATGGTTTAAGATTTTAACAACGTATGTCGTTATTGGTTCATATAGTTAGTAATTTTGAATACCAACAAAACATCGTCAATGTTTCTAGGTTATTTTCAAATTTAAGCCGTGCTGTCAAATTTAAATAAAATTATTGTTCGAATTTCTCGGGATTTAGCATCCTAAAGGTCTTAAAAATCTCCATCCACTCGCATAAATAAAGTCAAATTTCGTTTAAGGTCTGTTCGCACTTATTCTGGCATGTAAAGTCCACCGAGTGTGGGTAGTCATATAATAAAAATATATTGTACAACTGTATTGGATGTTAAAAATGAGATTTATTATTAGTTAATAATATAACCGATTTTAAAATCTCAGTTTATAGTTTGTCAATATATATAAAACGAATGTAAACCTAAGTACAGCTACAGAGGTATATGTTAAATACAATAATTTTTTACAATGTTATAAAGTGACCAAGGTTCTAATTTTTGCTTTAAATTTAAATATTGAACATCTTATAATTAAAAGTCATCACCTTCACTTTCACAATCATCTTCACTCGACTCTCCAACATTGATTACTAGAGGTTTTACCATTTCCTCAGCTCCTTTTTGAACCTCCCACCACTGGCTCATTTCCTTTTCAGCATGTAAAGTACACTTTTGCCACAGTTCTCCAGTAACTTGGTTTAATGAATCCTTCCATAGCGATAAAACATTCTCATACCTGAAGCCCTATCTTCCAACGTTTTTGTTGTAGTACTGTTTACAATTTGTCCATATTATCTCGATAGGGTTGAATTGGAAGTGATACGGAGGTAAACGTAAAATTTCCCCGTTGATGAGCGATTTCATCAATTGCACATATTTTTGGAACTTGTTAATCCTTGGTAATTTGTAATAATTCCACTTTCAGCATATCATTTGAATGAGTAATGTTGTGTTTTCTTAAAAATCAAAGATCTTCTTTCTTCCAACTACTTGAAGGTAATTTTTCTACTAATCTAGAATAATAACTGGCATTGTCAAGAATCACCAAACCTGGGTTTTCAAAATTTGGTAAAAGCTGTTCTTGAAACCATTTTTGAAATAAATCAGCGTTCATATTATGGTGGTAGGTCTGCTGTCTTACTTTTACTGGAAAATACCAATGATGAATTAGGTATAAAACCATCCTTGTCGCCAGCACTCAGTACGATAAATCTAAAATTCATTCGGTTAAAAATATTTTTAACAAATCGGACTATTTTAATTATCGTTTCCCTTCTCCTAGCGTTTTGTTTTTTGTGCTTTTCAAAATCATTAACATGCCATAATTTTCGAACGCTTCCTCGACTAAAACTCCACATCTCATCCAAAAAGACAGGATCGTAACTAATTTCACAACTTTTAGTAGCAAAATATTTTCGCAAAAATGTTGCTCGATCACCAGCAATATGAACCTGCTCCATTAAACGCCTTCTTCCATCGTCAACTTTGAATTCAAAACCAATGTTGTGTATCAATTGCTTCAAACGCGTTTTACTGAAGGTAAGTATTTTATCTTCTTTAAGTTCAGTTCGGAGTTTCTCGATAGTAATATGTGAGCCTAAAATTAAACAGTAATGAACTCCATTTCAACAATAATTTCTGAATTATATACCAGTTACATGGTGTAAATTTTTCGTTTCAAAACGTCTTTCACGTATTCGTCGACATCCTCTGACTTCAACTTCAAACGCAGCCTATGTTTTTGCGGTGAATCCGGTGCCGATTTCCCAGATTCTAAAGAGAGAGCCATTCTTGCCTTAGTCCGTGTTACGGTTTTCCGGAAATGCCGCATGCGAGAGTTGTTCGCTGCAACATAATATTACATAAACATAAATTTAAATAGTGAAAATTATTAGCGTACCTGGATAATTTAAGTTAAAGGTAAACTTAGCCCCCGTTATCGCGTCCCATCTCGAAATAATGCAATATATTCATTAAGACTACTTAAGTTTGGCTTTTCAAAGGTTTACCTTTTAATGACATCATTATCTGCTGCAAAATAAATAAATGCATTCAATCAATTGGAAATACATTTTGCATTATAAACTTACCTCGTAATAGTGAATATTAATAATAATAGTTTTGAGAAAAACTGTTGTTTACAATGTTACACGTCCAAACCGCACTAGGCGTCGTGTATGCTTACTAATGTAAGCGGGTTGCCAAGACAGCTAACAGGGAGATGGGCGTGGTCGAAATAAGAAGTGAAATGAATCATTAATACGTTCAAACACCTTACACCGATATTCAAACAGCTCGGTCCGGGAAAATATGTCTCCAGGCGCCACCACAATCGAAACTTTGCTAAAATAATTGTCTTAAGCTGGGTGTTAATTAACCCTACTTGATTGTGGAAAGTAGGATTGTGCTTACTCAATAAACTCTCACACGAGGGTCCTAAAACAAACACTCGTCCCAAACAATTCAACTCAAACTCAAATATATTTAGTACTACCCAGGTTATTAGAAACTTTTTGAATACACCTCGTATACCAAAATTTATCACTCAAATTTAACTGCATTCACGTAACCAACAGTTATAATAATAAAAAAAAACAAAACTGAAATACACGGGTCGTCACAAACTTCCTGACTGTACCCTGTACAGCCAGAATACCAAAGTTATAACACGTTAACTGAATATTTTCTACGTATCCCTCGTATACATATAAAATTAAATTTCTACTTATTAATGAATAAATAGTTCTTCATTCAATGATCGATAATTAATTTTTAAAATTCCTAATCAAAAGAAAGGCAATGTCATCGGCTTAATGATTGTTCCTTTATGATACCTCTGAATTGTATGAGACATTCGTAAATATGTAAGTTCTCAAAACTCCACCTCTTAGTTATCCTTAATGAAATTTTTAAATCAACAGCTAATCCGTCATTAGTGTACTGCGTTAATGAAACTAACATGAAAATTTTTGCAATCAACCTGGCAAATGTAACCTTTCAGGTTGTTCATTAATCTTAAAACCAAAATATGCAAAGTTTACATTTACGTTGTCGAAAACTAGGTCACCAATTAAGTAAACGTCACAAATGTATCTCATAACTGGATAAATAAACAACAGAATAAAAGTTAACGATAAATATATATATTGTCCTGCATAAAATAATAAACAAAGGTTTACATACACAAAACAGCGTGGTTGAAAAACCACTGTCAATACAAATTTGCGTTTCTGCAAAAATTCTTACTACTAAAACAACCAATACAACATAACTCGAGATCGATTATCTTTTTCCTTCAACACTAATTAATAAAATAATAATTTACACAACAATACGCAAATTAACACTAACCAAAAAGATAATCGTTCTCAACTGAATGGTCAAGGTTCTTAAATGTAATTCTTACTTAAAAAAATAATTGTCCATTAATCCTTCGCTCTTCTTTCTTCTCTCTTTCCGTAAACCAATTATTTGTAGTCCATTTGTATTCCTTAGATTGCCTGAAGGCACATAACAAATACTTCACAATTCCACAAACACTTATTCCTTTCGGTAATCGCGATTAGTCCAACTATGCGAGGTTATTACTCCAATAACGTAATAATCTGTACACGTTTG
The DNA here is from genome assembly GCA_036346205.1 of Vesta saturnalis. Classification (NCBI taxonomy): domain Eukaryota; kingdom Metazoa; phylum Arthropoda; class Insecta; order Coleoptera; family Lampyridae; genus Vesta; species Vesta saturnalis. Next base: position 171,537 of record JARFJB010000205.1, on the reverse strand, counting down.
GTTGCCTCTTAAAAGTTTCTCGCAACCTTCAGTACAATTTAGCCCTTCCTTAACACAAATAAACATGTCATACAAAATTACTTTAACATTGGCTCAATTTCGTTCACTTAAAGGTGGTCCCGTAAATAATTTATACTAAAGATCAGTACAAGCTCACGCGCCGCACATCAACACTATAACGTAACAACTGTTGTCTTTTTATAAATCTGCTTACGCACTTTTTCTTGAAGAAAAATAAACTGATTTTATCTTCAATCTCAATTTTATTAATTGTTTTATTTATGAATGTCTTATACGATTCATCCCCTTTCGGGTTACGCAGTTGTTTAAACAATGACTGCCTTCAATATTATTCACAAATATAACTCCAACTTAACCCATTCTGATGTCACACATCACCTCGTGCGCGCGTCTTCACCGAGCTCTCACCAAAAACCAACAAGCAAAAAACTCACGTCAATCTCTGACTTTCCTATTTATACCTTAAGCCATCCATCTTTAAACATGTCTGACTTCCTTGCTATATTCACCAATGGTATTCACTCAAACTTTCTTAGTGCCGACTGATACTACCCTCTGTACAAACACGCTTGTAACTACAATACATCGCCATGTTTGTTTTTATCTGCAAATTTTACAATTACTTTATGGAGAAGCCATTTCTCGTCATCACATTCATTCAGTGGCCACTCTGGACCATTACACAACTTTCAACGTTTATCTCTCACATGCGCTCGTCCTCCTTCCACAACATTTGCAAAAATAAGTACAGTCTAAGGTCTCAAATCCCCTATACTTACACGTATTCTCAAAACTGATTGCACAACATTACGAGAACTTTCTATAATCAACAATTAAACATACCAAATCTTTCTCTACATATTTTCTAAAACATTTTACACTTATACATTTACATCTTCTGGCAAAGATTACTCCTTTATCCTCCAACATTCCATTTCTTATTAAGTAGTCAACAGTAGCAAACATTATCGTCCCATCGACAAATTTCTCTTCATATTTACATTCGTTAGAATCTATTTATTCCAACACCAATGTCTCTATAATATTCAAATATATCTGCATACTGAATGATATTTCTCCTAAATTGCCAGTGGCGTATCACCCACCCACATACATTACGCATATACACAAAAAAAATTTTTTTTTCGTTCAAACTCAATACATCCGTACTCAAAACACTTAATACACGTCATTATAACATCTTACATACAGGGTGCGTCAACGCAACCTTACAACAAATGCAATGGAAACTAATAAATTACGAAGCGAAAGATAAATTATTATAACTACAAAACACGATGCGATTATACGAAACGAAATACGAAGAATAATTTGAGGTTAAACAGCCATCTGACAGCGTCATGCGCTTTGAGTTTAGAATCGACATACGTTTTTAAGTCCTGCATTTAAAATATATAGCAGACGTATATTTATAACGCGTCTTTCTTTAAGTGGAAACTTTCACTAAGATAAAGGGAAACAGATGCATTTCACACTAATAATTATATCTCCATTCTCGAGTCCGCCATAAGACACCTCTCCCCGGCGCTGCTATATAGTTCGTCTTAGCTCTTTATTTGGCGTGCACACTCGTAGTTTGTATCTATTTGGTTCTAACACACAACATTTGGAAACAAAGAGAATATAATGCTACATTATCGTTGCTGCGGGTGGTGAACTAAGACGGACACTATACGTTTAAAACATCTGTATTTGTGTCAGATGTGTTAGAAGGAAGTAATCGTAATCAATCACTGTAAATAAGCATGTAGTTTATTATACAGTTTTAATTAGAAGAATGTATTATTTACATAAAAAAAGATTTTATTGAGAATTAAAAAAAGTGTACGCGAACTGGCATTTTACGGTTGTTACAACAATAGCATACAAACAGTACTAACGCACATTTGAAACCTGTACACATTACTCCATTGTGTAAAATAATGATATATTAATGACCTTGCATTCTTTATTTAGAAAGTAATTAATTATAAGGTAATTTTGTAGTTGAAAATATCACGAAAATTATTTACCATGTTGTGAATTTTATTCCAATTATGTTTATAAAAATAAATTATACTATTATATTTTCAATTACGTTTTAATTTTTTTTATAAATTAAAAGAATATAACATATTTAGTTGTTAGTTACAAACACGCGAAATAAACTTTCGAATACCACTGTCAAAGGATTATAACGGACAATTTAATCTTTAAAGAGACGCCTAAAACAAATATTACCATCTTCTTCTAACACACTTGACATAAATACAATGTTTTAAACGTATAGTGTCCGTCTTAGTTCACTACCCGCAGCAAAGATAATGTAGCATTCCATTCTCTCTATTTAAATTTAAATACAAACTACGAGTATGCACGCCAAATAAAGCGCTAAGCCGAAATTCGCAATCATTCACTTTACGGACTATAACATGCGTTTACAACTACAACATGTATGGCAAAAAATTTTTACAAATTATTTCTGTAGTTTTAAAAACATCTCATTCATTTTAAAAATTCTATAAATTTTGTATACATTCACAAAAAAAAAAAAAACTGCTTAAGCAAATCCGTATAAAAAGTTCATAATGCCTGTCTTAACTAAGCTTACCATTTAAATTTTACCGCCTTTTTGGCTGTTTACTTTTTCTTCCAACCAGAGACGGCGTCACTTAACAACTTCAACAGATCCCATTCTATAACGTAGGTCTTATTCTATGGTGTAAATACAACTTTGCATAATAACACCAAACATACAGGGTGTTCCAGTTTTTTTTTGTAGCAGGACTTTAATAGTCGATAGACCTTTCAAAATTAAGTCAAAAAGTTCATATAAACATGGGTTGCCAAACGCTTAGTTTAGGACATACAGGGTTTCAAAGTTTTAATTTTTTTTCAGTTCTTTTAATTTATCTTCAAAACTATTTAAAATAATAAATCCAAATTTAGTACACATATTACACTCCTTAAACTCAACATTAGGAGTAGTCTAACGTTTATCAATATCTACAGGATAGTACATTTTCTGGAGTGGTACGCCTTTATCCCCCCCGAACTTTTTCATGCGACGCCTCTAACTCTCAAAAATCAAAAATTTAGATTGCCTATTTGATTTAGGAACTTTTTTGTCTTCTACTTTTTTTTCGAAAAATGCATAGTTTTTGAGATAAATTAGCTGTAATCCATGAACAGCTTCCAAATGGTAAGTAAAGAACGTCTGATGCTCCCGCAAAAAATAGTGTGCCATGAAAAGAACAATAAAAAAAAGAATCAAATTATGTCAAATCTCACGTTTTATTTTAAATACGACTTATGCATAAGAAAGAATGTAATTTGTTTACCTATTTTATTGTGTTAATTTTTATTGCAAAAGTGATCTTTTAAAATGTCATTTTTGTTTTCTAATCAAGAACATACGTCAGAATTCCTAGAACGAATGAAGAAAGAGTACAAAACACAAAGATATAATTAGAAAGGGAAATGAGGAAACAAAGACTCTTCAGACAGTATTGCATGAGGTTCCAAACACAAAAAAAGAGATAAAAAATGCGGTCACTAGGTTTCAAAGGAACAACAAAAAAGCGGAGATATCATTGAAATTCGTAGAGGAAATGTTTGAGATGTTGGCAAAGGCAAGTAATACCGTAAACCCAAGCAGAAATAGTAAAGAAACGGTTGAGATAGGCACTCAAACAACTAATAGAGAACAAGAAGAGAAGGAGAGGTTAATCAGAACCGTGGAACAAACACTAATCTTGTAACATGACGAGCAGGCATTAAATGACCTAATTGAATGCGAATGGCCTCTGGAGGTATTTAAGATGTGTCATACAATACCCACCAATAAATCGAAGGTGATAAGGTTATAATCCTTCAAGAGGGTCACGATATAGAGGAGAGGCTTAAAAAAACTACGTAGAGAAAAATCCGCAACTATCATTGTTACTAGAAAAGAAGCAAGTGGAAAAAGGAAAAATGGTCTGCGGGAAAACAGCTTGCACCGTTATAGCAGATGAGAGTACCCTCGAGGAAAAAGAAAGCTTTGTATACATTATTATGACAAACAAAGGCGGAGAAACCCCGGGAGAGAAACTAAGTATCAAAGCTAATATGACGAAGATCATTAGTGCTATGAAAGGAAGAGATATGAACATGCCTATCTGCCTGGTAGACAAGAGTATCAACCAAGAAAGGATAAGGAAGACAATAGAATATACATGCAGAAAAGAGGGCGTGCAAATAAGTATACAGGCAAATCGAAATAGACGCCAAAGTATAATAAATGAAAAAAGCCTGACCCGTACTAACAGGAATAGAAGTAACAATGAGGAAACGATAATAATAAAACCTGCAGAGGGACTGACGTATGCTGATATAATCAGGAGCATGAAAAAGGATGTTGATACGAAAGGAGTGCAGATAGAAAAAATCAACAAAACTAAGAATGGTGAGGTACAAATAAACGTAAAAGGGCACGAAGAAACATGCAGACAAGAGTTTAGAGAGCTGCTCAAAACAAAGTCGGTCTGAGACAAAAAACTCAAAGCATCGTGATCTTGAATATGGACGAAACAACTAACGTAGAAGAGATTAAGGCCGTTGTAGATAACAAACTAAAGAAGGGTGGAATGCAGTAAACTAAATTGTAAATAAAACTAGCTGATGTGGCAAATTGGAGGGGACAAAAGCACGCTTTTCTAACCACAGCGGAAGACGCAGCTAGGCTGCTAATCTCAAGAAAAGCCATAGGCGCTGGATGGAATTAGTGGAGGGTTAGGGAGCTGGAGACTCTCCCTAAATGCTTCAAATGCCACAGAGTGGGACATACTGCCAATAGATGCACCAAAAAGGACACAGCCGAACCTTGCCACAAATGTGGACAGTAAGGGCATTATAAGAAAGAATGCACGAATAAACAAAGGTGTTATCTCTGTAAAACAATAGGCCACAAAACCGAGATAACCAAATCCCTGAATAGGAAAGGCTCCTAGAGGAGCTAAGGAAGGAAAAGAGAAGAAGACTATTAAGCTCGCAATGAAAGTCATCCAAGGCAACGTAGACAGGGGAAGGGAAGCAATTGACCTTATGAACAAAACGGCAGAGCAACAAAAAGCATATATCATGATTATAGCAGAGTCAAACAAGAAAAAGGCAATCCAAGGGAAATTACACGTGGATACTAGGATAGACGCGGCTATAGTGATCAGAAATGAGCAGCAACCAATACGAAGAATAGGCGCTGGAGATGGTTATGCATGGGTCGAATTAGAGGAAGTAACTATCTACAGTGGTTACATATCCCCAAATATAAACCGACAAACCTTTATTCTATTCTTGGCGGCACTGCGAACGGATATGGGAAAGCACACCAAAGATATAGTCGTAGCGGGAGACTTTAACTCCAAATCACCTCTGTGGGGATCAGGGATAAAGGATAGAAGAGGAGAAATACTGTCGGAATGGGTAGCTCAGGAAGACCTGGTAACACTTAACAAAGGTTGCCAGTCCACCTTCATAAGAGGAGACAGCAAATCTCACATAGACATAACCTTCTGCACAAAAAATATCAGTAAATATGTGACCAATTGGAAGGTGCTAAAAGATGAGACACTTAGCTACCATCAGCACAGAGTCTACGAAATTGGAAAAGGGAACGCAGAACAACATGGTGTTAGCAGGGAGAATAGGGATATCCATTTTATTTATGGCTTTGTAAATGGAAGTTCAGCAGCAGCAGCCCGTGAATATAGGCGAAGATTTCCTTTTAGAAGAGCTCCGAATCCTTCAGTATTTGTAAGAGTTCACCAACAAATTATGTCAGGGGTTGCTCGACGAGTTTTGCCTGAATTCGACAGAGATACCACAACTAGCATTAGAAGAGTATCTGTAGCTTTAGGTGGAGTCTCAAATACTACTATTCACCGAACATTAAGACGGGATCACCGATAACCTTACTATCTACAACCTGTTCAAGGACTACAACCAGGGGATGCAGAACGTAGAATTGCGTATTGTGTATGGATTCTTGCTGAAAATAATAACAATCCAGGTTTTTTAAATAATGTTTTATGGATAGATGAATCCTGCTACACTCGCCGTGGTGCGGTAAATTTTCACAACCAGCACGTTTGGGCACATGAAAATCCACATGTAATTCGCCCGAGACATTTCAAACAAGAATTTAGTGTGAACGTCTGGATAGGTATTTATAATAATCACCTTTTTGGGCCCTACTTTTTACCATCTCGGATGAATGCTGCGGCTTTCTTGGAATTCTTAAAGAATGAACATGGGAATATGTGGGAACATATTCCCTTAAATTTACGAAGAACGGCTTGGCTCCAGCTTGATGGTTGTCCAGCTCATTATAGCAGAATCGTTAAAAACTGGCTGGACAACCATTATCCAGGAAGATGAATCGGTCGTGCAGGCCCAGTTCCCTGGCCGCCAAGGTCTCCAGACCTAAATCCCTTAGATTTTTTTGTGTATTTAAAAGAAAGGGTGTATGCAACAAAAAAACGTGAGAATTGACATAATTTGATTCTTTTTTTTTATTGTTCTTTTCATGGCACACTATTTGAGCATCAGACGTTCTTTACTTACCATTTGGAAGCTGTTCATGGATTACAGCTAATTTATCTCAAAAACTATGCATTTTTCGAAAAAAAAGCTGAAGACAAAAAAGTTCCTAAATCAAATGGGCAATCTAATTTTTTTAAGAGTTAGAGGCGTCGCATGAAAAAATTCGGGGGGGATAAAGGGTGTAACATCCCAGAAAATGTACTACCCTGTAGATATTGAGTTTAAGGAGTGTAATATGTGTACTAAATTTGGATTTATTATTTTAAATAGTTTTGAAGATAAATTAAAAGAACTGAAAAAAAATTAAAACTTTGAAACCCTGTATCTCCAAAACTAAGCGTTTGGCAACGTATGTTTATATGAACTTTTTGTCTTAATTTTGAAAGCTCTATCGACTATTAAAGTCATGCTACAAAAAACTGGAACATCCTGTATATATTATTTTGTTGGTGCCCCATTGTACCTAGTTAAAGCACGCCTTAGCGTATTTAAATTGAGCTTTCAAGAACGCGCGTTTTTTAATGTTGCCATGGCAACATCAACAACTCCAATTGACAATTTTTTGATTATTGATCTTACAGGAGTACCTTGTAACGTCAAATAAAATATTACTAACAAATTCAAAACCTTTATTTAAACATTATTTAACACTTAATTTTATAAATGAAAATAGAAAGTAAGGTATATTAATTTTTATTTACATATTTTACATTATTAGTTCTTATTTCCTTTTTTTTGTAGTAATAATAATAGTATTTATGATTTCAAGGTACACCAATAAAAAAAAGTAGTGTAAAGTATTCGCGGATAACTGGTCTTTAAAACACTTACTCGATTTCGAGCACTACGGCTGAGCCGTCGTGCTTGCGTGTGTTTTAAAGACCTACTACCACTTACTATTTTTTTTTGTATTTGTGGACCGAGATCTAGACACAAACGGAAATGTCAGGTATCTCTACGCGCATCAACTACTAATGGTTATTATCACTACCCGCCACTAGGATTTTGACCCACTAAAGGAGTTCCTGCTTTAGTAAGAGATGTTTAACGTGTCAATCATCGTATTTCCCCGGGACCTACAGTTTTATTTCCTATCCGTCTAGACGGAGTGCTTAGGTTTTTCTTTTTATTATTATTAAAAGTCAAAGCATTAACCAGTTATTCATTGGTCAATTCACCCCACAATCGATTATAAACTTATAAATGTGCTATCAATAACCTCGGTTAAGCTAAGAAGATTGTACTTTTACTTTTACGTACCAGATTACCTTTATATTATCTATATCTTATCATTTTTTTATAAACGTTATCGGTATATTTATAATCGACAATGTTTTTCATACTGAGTTGTACAATGGAAGAGTACACACAAATCCACATTGTTGAAGCTTCGCTATGTTCCTCAAAATCGATTTCGGAAAATTCAGTTTCAGAGTCAAGTGTAGATGAAAATGCTTCCTTGAAAACAATTGGTAGGTATAACATGAAATGATAAAAAAATCCGTTAACTCTTTAATTTTAGATGACACTCTGCTGAGAAGATTTGAAGATTTACATATAGAAGAATTAGGTAAAATGTATAAAATTATAATATTCAAATACGTAATATTTCCATTTTTAGACTACAATGATTTAAATATTGAAATCGAAAGCTATAGATTCCAACCAGATACAGACTTTTTGAATTTCGTGTTTGACTGTATTAAAAGCGTTTGTGTTGAAATAACACCGACTCAAAGCACGTTTAAGTACATTTCTACAAACTACCTAAATTCAAGAAAACTCAATTTTAGAAACCCTAAGGTTATTGAGAAATGCAAAATATTTGAAGAAAATATTCGAGGGTACTGCCATAAAGATATTACTCAGTTAAATATTGAAAACAATCAATTAAAGAAGTACAATGGAGAGCTAGTTAGAAGAATGAAAAATACAGAAATTTGCAATAGTAACCTAAAAAAATATGTTGACGATTTAATCCAGGAGAAGGAAGACGAAAAGCGCCGTGCAAGTAAAGCAGAGGATGTTCTTTATGAAAGAATCAACGATCTTACCACGATATTAGGAGAATACCAAGCTAATTGTTCGGTTAAAGATAAGGTAATTGAGGAAATAAATGGAAAGTTACAAGTGTGTGAGGACCAATTGCAATTTCTGACAAAAGAGAATGAAGATTTACAAAAACAATTGCAACTTGAAATTGATCGTGTTACTATCACTACCACTGACTTGGAAGAGAGTTGGGAGACTCAAGCAAATTTAAGGTACGAAGTGCATATAGCAGAAAGTTACATTAAGGAGTTGAAAAGGTCTCTAACGAATTTAATTGAAAAAAACTTATCCATGACTGACAACGTGCAGGAACATATAAATAGATTCAATGAAAATTGCGTTCAAACTTGTTATAAAATTATTCAGCGCAACGAAGTCTTGGTTCTAGAAGACATAAAGGCACAATTACAAAATAAAGTTGTGAAAAAATTATTAAATCAAATCCAAGAAATTCATACTGAGGCTTATAATCACCAAAAATATATAAATCAATTTCAGGGATCTAAAAAGGGTGGAATGTATATACGTCTTACAAGAGTGTTAAACAAGGCTATTTTCAAACTGAAGAATATTGATTGTCATGATACAGAAATAAAAAGAAAACGTGATGAGGAAATTTTGTACGTGACACGATTGATGGATAAACTGAATAAAAATTCATGTGTAATTTAATAACATATAAATCTACTGTAAATGAATAATAGGGAGCATTAAGGAATAAAGAATAGTAGGTATAGCCCGTTCCATAATGACCATTTCGCCTATAATGTATTCTGAGGTAAATACGTAAGTGATGGTTTTTTTCTCGGATAACCAAGCTAGTAGGTCAGTGGTAACACGATCTGCCTAGCATTCGGTAGGTTATGGGTTTGATTCTCGCTACAGTGTACCATGTATGAGGTTTTCTCAGGGGCTTCTTCCTCATACAGATATTGCGGCTTGATCTATGCATCTACGCAGATCATACGCGGTTATTTAGGCGAATGCTGAGGTAGTAACTTCCCCTAACTCCGTTCCATCCGGTCCTATCCTGATGGACCCATCCGTAATTCCAGTATGCATACATACTTAATGTATATATTTATGATGGGAATCCATCACTGTAGCAAATGTACAGGGGCGCACCAAACTTTATACTAATGTTACACCATTCTTTACATGTAAGTCTTACACAACTGCACTCGGTTGCTAAAATTCTGTTGTATAATTATAACTAGAGTGAGGATTTTATGCAAAATGCATATCGCTTATTTTTTATAGTTGAAGAATATCGTTTTGTTTTTAGACGAATTGCACTAAATGCAATCATTTGACATTAATTCATTTTTGCATATTTTGCATATTTCGCCAAATACTGCACATATTGCAATTTTATGCATATTTTGCCTTTTTATTCATAATTAACATATATTTCGCATTTTTCCTATATCTTCCAACATCGCTTTAAAATGCATTATTCTAACTTATTTTAAATTTTGTTATTGTGTCTAACTAAGAAATGTATTTTTATATGAATAAGACAGGTTTAAAGAAAGATTATTACCTGCAGTTAAGTGCAACGTTATACTTCCGGATTATGAAGTTTCAATGCCGCTATTTCGTAGTATTTGAAAATTCCAATGGTACCTAAGTAGATAGTTAAAGCATTGATTGAGGGAATTCCCCAATCAAGGGTTAAAGTTATTTGGACTTTTCAAGGTAAGTGTTTAGTTAGTTAATCCTTCTTGAAAATAATTTGAGAGTAACGGACAAAATGCAAAATTTTAAACATTCTTTGGGCGAAGACTGAATGGTACGGCTTTGTTAAGTGAACCTCAAGATGCCGAAAGTTAAAAATAGTTTAGTTCAAGTATGGATAAAAAATATATCCGAGCACCGCCTGGATGATGAAAAAGTGTTTTGCATAGCCTGTGGAAACATAGTAAGTACCATTATATATTTTTAATTGATTTCGGAAATTAAAACCATATTAATTGATGTAGGTTATTGAATTCACCGTTTTATCAGTTTTACAACGCAATTAGATACTTATTTTTATAATTAATTTTTCCTTAGATCATGTGCGAAAGGAAATCTCAAGTTACACAGCACATTGAAACCACTCTTCATAAAAGAAAATTAGAAACATTTAAGAAAACAAAAGTTTGTCAGAAACCTTTGCGCCAGTCGTTGTTTCAAGAAACGGCCAAAAGAAATGCACAAGAGGAATTTAATTTCGAATTGTGTAGTGCACTTGTTAAAGCCAATATTCCATTAAAGAAATTGCAAAATCCTAGTTTTAGGTCATTTTTAGAAAAAGTGCCAGATGAAAGCACGCTTCGAAAAAGGTATATTAATGATTTATATCTTGAAACTATGGGGCATATAAAGAAAATTACAAAAAATAAATATCTTTACTTTATAGTAGATGAAACTACAGATTGTTGCGGGCGATATGTTGCAAATTTAATGATTGGTTATTTAAGTGAGGCGCAGTCTAGTATATCATGTTTAATCGCTTCCAAAGTTCTTGAGAAAACCAATCATGCAACAATAGTTCGCTTTATAAACGAAGCTTTCATGCAATTTTTTATTCCTGATATTGTTGCAACAGATAAAATAGTTTTAATGCTGTCTGATGCAGCACCGTATATGGTAAAAGCAATTAAAATTATTTTATGAAAATTTAATACATGTAACATGTCTTGCACATGGTATTAATAGAGTAGCAGAAACAATTCGTAATCAATTTCCATTAATAAATAGTTTAATAAGTAGTATAAAGAAAGTGTTTTTAAAAGCTCCATTACGAATTCAATTATACAAAGAAAAGTTACCTAATATTCCTCTACCACCAGCGCCTGTGATTACGCGTTGGGGTACTTGGTTAAATGCAGCTATTTTTTATGCAGATCATTTGGAAAAAATAAAGGAGTTAGTTTTAGAAATTTCTGATAATTCAAGTACTTACGTTCAAAAAGCTCAATCCATTTTAAAGAAAACACAATTGCGCAATGAGCTGGCATTTATAAAAGCAAATTAATATTTTGTAAGTTCAACCATTGCTAAATTAGAAACGGAAGCATTGTCATTAAATGAATCTATGCAAATAATTAATAAATTTCAACAGCTGATTTCTGCTGTTTCAGGAAATATTGGTAAAACTATTTCTAATAAATTAAATGAAATTTTACAAAAAACAGTGGATATCAGTTGTTACTAAAAGTTAATAATAAAGTTCTGAAACTTGAGGAAAATTCCGATGATCTTGTCATAAATTTAGATTTGGCCATATTAGCCGCATTAAAATATGCACCCATAACTTCTGTGGATGTAGAAAGAAGTTTTCTTTGTACAAAACATACTATCGGACAGACGCCAAAATTTTCTGCCCGAAAACTTGGAAAAATATTTAGTTATAAATTGTTTTGCAAATAGTAATGAGAGGTGTAATCTTTATAAATCTATAGCGTATAAGTAAATATGTAATTTTTAAATAACACATAATTTTAAAATAATGTTAAAATAATAATTGCTTTGTAAGTAGTAATGACAGGGTGCAGTTTTTATAAATGTATAGTGTATAAGTAAATATGTAGTTTTAAATAACACATAATTTTGAATGTTAAAATAATAAGTTTGTATGCAATTTATCTTTTCCTATTAAAAATTACAAGCATATATACTTTTTATATATTAATGTTATAATTTGGAATTAACACAGGTAAATAGAAGATTCAATATTTATGCATATTTTGCATATTTTGAATTAATAATGCATTTTTGATGCATATTTTAAGGTTTTTAAGTGCATATATATGCACATATTTCGGCATTTTATAGTGCATAAAATCCGCTCTCTAATTATAACACATTTCCCAACAACACTTTTTCGTCTCTAGCGAGTGATCGAGAAAGTCCAGCGGCGTGTCAAGCGTTGTACTAAAATCATACCGTTCTTTACATGCAATTTTCTTAGAACTGCGGTTGGTTGCTGGATTTCTAAACACATTTTCCAACAATAGTGCGCAAACTTTATCTCTCGAAAATGTTAGAGAAGTGTACAGAGGCATACCAAGCTTTCTACTAATGTCATACCATCCTTTAAACGCAATTCTCATAGTATGAGAGATGAAATTAATATAATTAGGTAGAAAAGCTAGAAAAAATCAGAAATAAAACTTCTCGTTTAAATTTGAGCATTAAAACTTTTTATTTCGAAGAGAACAAAAAATTCATTAATTCTGTAACGTTTTACAGGTAGCATGATCTTATGCTCATTGTGAGCTCATGCATATTAATTTTAACAGCCCCACTTAGCAAAAAATTAACAAAAAAATTCGAAATTCTAAGTAAGGTACATGAACAAATAAAATGGGTACTTAAACCCAAACCTTTCACAAATTTTGCATTTTTTACACTTTGTAATAATTTTACAAGTGTCGTGAGTAGATAAGTATTTAATATCTATCACTTTATCATTCACGGCATCTCTCACAAAATAATATCTAATATCAATATGTTTTGAACGATAACGAAGAACTAGATTGTAAACAAGTTTCCTAGAACTCTTGTTATCCTTATACACGGTGTTTCATAAATGTCTGCCAAAATTTCTAGGACGTATTCTGTGTGTCAAATTAAGCTAATTTTGTCAAATCAACATATGGTCCAAAGGCCACCATTTTCGAGGTACAGGGTGTTGAAATTTCGAAAAAAGGGACGTTTTCTTTTGATTTCTCAGGAACTACACACACAGCCAATCCAATATGGTGTACATTAACCACACTCTACACAAGTCATACACTGATTCTCGCGATATTCAATTATTCGATACAGTGGCGGAGATACGGACAGGCCGAAAGGTTTCTCAGGTTTATGTTCTGGGCCACTGGACGTACTCGAATTTCGCTTCCATTTTGTGAGTTGACGGCTTGTTTTCAAGGTAAACAAGAAGATTTGTTTCTTGTACTTCATAGCGTACGCCACTGGTTCACTATTTCGATCTGAAAATCTGTGAAGTGTAAAATACGGAAATGGAAACAAAATTCGAGTTGATCCAATGACGTAGAAGTTCAACCTGACCAACCCATTCGACCTGGCCGTATCTTCGCCACTGCATCGGATAATTGAGTATCACGAGCATTAGTGTATGACTCGAGTAGAGTGTGGGAATGTACATAATATCGGATTGTCTGTGTGTATAGTTCTTGAGAAATCAAAAGGAAACGTCCTTTTTTTGAAACCGCCAACACCCTGCTTAATTTCACACACAGAATACGTCCTAGAAATTTTGACAGACATTTTTGAACCACCGTGTATATAGAAACGCAATCTAATGTTCCTATAAGACCATTCAGAAAATTTCCTAATTATATGGCTTCCTTTGAGGCCTCACTGAGAGCCATACACTCTGCTTCTATAGACGACAGTGCAACAGATTTCTGCTTTTTATTAGAGCCCTGATCAGCATTGACATAACCAATAATATCTAAATTATTTTTCAAACTTCATGGATAAGTTTTTTGTACCTTTTAAGTATCGTAAAATTCGTTTTGCACACTGCCGGTGTTAATCAGAATTACTAAATTGGCTTAAAATACTTACACTGAACAAATATCAGAACGAGTGAGTACAGCGAGATACATAAGTCTACCTATAAGTTTTTGATACAGTGGATTCTGAGAATTAGGATTATCATTAGGACTAAAATCAAAATTTTCAGTTAAAGGAGTCACTACACTTTTACAGCCTTTTATGTTGAATCTTTTTAGCCACAGATCTATGCATTGTGCCTTATCTAATCTTATATAGTGCCCATCCCTACTAATTCACATTCCTAAAAACTGTTTGACGTCATCTAATCCTCTTATTTGGAATTCACTCTTAAGATTCTTTAATAATTCAGAACCCTTTGTACCATTTGACTAAATCAACATACTGGTGTGAAACAATACACTACCTTTCAACCTATAAAACGGAAATGAAATGAAATTATAGTTATTAAGGTATCAAGGGCATTATGAACTAAATAACGCACCAGGTCGACGGTGTCGTCGGCGTTGTGTTCATAATGCCCGTGGTGCCTTCAACGTTTTATGTCATACTTGATCATATGCATAATAATTGAAAGAAATTGCAAACGGTGATGATTAAAACAGATAACAATAATAATTTTATAATTTTCGTGTCTATCCATGATCGTATCTATGGTGATAAGGCAAATTTTATTTGTCAAACATTCTAAAAAATTTGATCGAAATGGCGAACGAAGCTGATAAATTGCCAGAGAATATTCTAACGAGAGCCGCGAAAGCGAATGAAGCAATCGTACCGAAAAAGTCGAAGTTTTGTTATGAAAAAGAGTACGTTGATTTTGAGAAATGGATGAAAAGTAACTCGGTGAAGATAATTAATGAGGCCGTGATGTTAGGTTACTTCCAGGAGTTGGTATGTTTACATAATATTTTAAGTGATTTGCTTGAAATATTGGTTCACAGTCAGAATCACATGCTCCCAATTCGCTTTGGACGAAATTTTCAATGTTACGCAAAGAATGGATGGTAAAAAAGAAGATTAAGAGTTTCAAAAAATTTGTGCAGCTACAGGGATTTTTAAAACAAGTTCAGAAAGGCTATCGTCCAAAGAAATCAAAGGTCCTTACTCGCGAACAGGTTGTCGCATTTCTTACAGAAGCACCTGATTTGCATTATCTTATGCATAAGGTAAATGTTATGTTATAAAGAGAACATTGACCATAGACTTCTGTATTTCAGGTTGCATTGTTGATGGGTATATTCAGCATGCAGACGGACGAGCTCGTGAAGATGCGGTTTACAGATGTGCGAGATGTGAACACATATCTGTAGACATCCCTATGACTAAAACTGATAAAGGAAGAAGTTTCATTATTACTGAGGAATCACAAATGAAAGCATTGAACCTAATACGGAATTACATATCTCTGCGACCTGCAGGCGTGTCTGATGATAGATTCTTCTTATGTTTTCGAGGAAACCGTTAAACGACGCAGCCTGTGGGTAAAAACACCCTTGGAAGTATACCTTGCAAGATTGCAACATATTTAGAGTTGTCCGAACCTAAAGCTTATACAGGACATTGTCTGCGACGTACAGGTGCCACCCTCCATTCTGATGCTGGAGGTAGCATGACAAACTTGATGAAGCTGGGAGAGTAGCAGAGTCAAACAGTGGCAAAGGAGTATGTAGATGACAGTCATTGCTTGAAGCAAAACAACGCTTGTTTCGTAGTTCAAATACGTACAAGTACCTGTACTGAAGTAAACACATTGTCGATCATGCAAAAAGTAGATCATCAAGAACTACTGAATCGATTAATCTTAGAAACTCTATGATTCAAGCTGGTATGCAGTTCTCTGGAGAGTTTCAGAATTGTTCTTTTTATTTCAAAGAATAGCAGTATTTAGGATAATTATTACCTATTACGTTATTATGAAAATGTATTATTCGATAAATTAGTTTTCTTGTATCTTTATTTTTGAAGATTTTTTCCTAGACTTTTCGTTTCTCCATTTTAGTACAGATTCATTGGTCCATATTAGCGGGCGTTTTAAAAATAACGCTCTCGGGCATTATAGAAATAATGCCCGTTGCTATTTAGAATTGCGGTTGTCATGTTAGGGTTTATTATTTTCTAATTAATGTGTCTTGATTCGGGGTTATTATGACTGAATAATGATGAAGTATGACATAAAATAATTTTAATAACAATTATGCAACCCCTTTTATAATAAGTGAATTAAGAAAGTAGGCAACATTGTAAAAACAAGAACAATAATCCCCGTCAAGCAGACGTTTAAAACTTAATGATAGACAGAGGTTAATAGACATCCAAATACTAACTTAAAAAAATTCCAAAGCCG
>JARFJB010000205.1:137500-147500 GCA_036346205.1 Vesta saturnalis | reverse complement strand
CCAGAAGATGAACTGTGACCAATCAACGATATGCCGACATTTGAAGTCCTTAAGGAAAGTTCAGAAACTTGGCGCTTGGGTTCCTCATGTTTTCAGCAAGAACAATAATCGTTACCGGCGACGAGAAATGGTGTTTGTATGTGAATAAGAAGCAGAGAAAGCAGTCCCAATGGACAAGCGGTGGTGGGAATGGGAAGGTATCATTCACGATGAACTGCTCGGTCGTAACCAAACAGTCGATGCAGAGCTATATTCATCGCCTCTACGAAGCTATTCGAGAAAAACGATCCCATCGGCAGCATGGACTTCTTCTTCATCGCGACAACGCTCGTCCTCACATTGCTAATATGACAATGAGAGCAATTCAAATGTTTTAAGTATTGATATATTCTCCTGATTTGGCTGTCAGATTTTCATATTTGGATCACTTTTGAACAGTTTCCCGGGTGTTTAGTTCACTAATGATGTGGAATTACGGACTTGGTTGAATAATTTTTTTAAGTCAAGGCCGAACGATTTTGACCGTAGAGGTATCGAGAAACTTGTTGAACACAGGGGGAAGTCGTTAATAATAACGGAGAATATATAATTGATTAATATGTTGTAAATTTTTGTAGTAAAATATATATTTTTTAAAAATAAAAACGCCGTTACTTATGCATCAACCTGATATATTGGTACCCACGATAATTCCAGAGCAATACGACGTACGTACTTAAAATTTCGTAGTTAAGCTTGAGTTCATTTTAGGTTTATATTTAAAAGTTATAAAATTAAATAGACTTTAATAGATTTGAAAGCTATGAAGCTAAAAGGTGGTAGGCATGTATACTCCATGCCAGATGGGAGGTACCACCACCCTTACCATGGGCTCCTTAATATTGGGTCTCGATTTTCTGAGCTCGGTAAGGGCTGCCGGTTACCTTTTCCATCATCCTTAATCTATTCTCATCCTTATTCTTCCTTCTCGCCCTCACTGTCTTCCTATCGGATTAAAAGTCCCAAATTAAAAAATAAGATGGCTGTGGTTTCTAGGGTATAAATTCCGGACGTAAAATCCTGCCCCATTCGGATGTCCGAGAGGCAGGGCCCAAGCGACCTCGGTCATCGAAAGTATCAACTTTCTGATTCACTACTGCAACATCCGCGGTATCATGTCTAATCTTAATGCTATTCACCAACATCTTGAACAATTACAACCTGATATTTTGTTCTGAAACACAAGTATCCTCTGAAAGCTCCGAGTCACCCGACTTGCAATTTCCTCAATACCACCTTCACTCTAACTTTCGATATAAAGGAGGCGTATGTGCCTACATCAAGGACAGAATTGCTTGCAAGAGGGTTTCTTCCTTAGAAAATAAAAATTTTGACGTGATTTAGTTTAAACGTTCTGATCCTAATTTTGTGAAATTCTACTGTTGCATTTACAGGTCTCCTAATGACAGTAACTTTCAAGACTTCTTCGATTACCTTAGTATGAAAGTTGACTAACTACTGTCTCAGTTTCCATCTTGCAATATCACAATTGTAGTCGATGTCAATTGTCATAACTCTAATTGGCTTCAGTTTTCATCTACTACAAATCCTACAAATGATTTCTGAACCCACAAGAATCCCTGATAACCCTAACCATACTCCACATCTTCTAGATCTCTTTCTTACATCATACCCTCTTGTTTATAAAACTTCCGGTCTTTCGCCTTTAGGTCTTTCCGACCATTGTCTAATAGAAATCATTTCTACTGTACCTAATTCCATTGTTGTTAGCAAAACCGATAGAACCTTGTGGTGTTTTAAGTCACTTCGATGGAGTGATTTACGGGATTTCTTTGCAATCTTTCCATGGCGTGAATATTGTTTTAAGTCGTCCTCTTCTTCGGACATCGCTCTTTCAGTATCTGAAGTCATCCTCATTGTAATGGAGTTATACATTCCCAAAAACAGTACCGTATAGGTCATTCACGTTCCCAACCCTGGTTCAATAAGGCTTGTGCTGATGCAATATCTTTAAAAATAAATATTACATTAAATGGAAATCTAATAAATCGGTCGACAGTCATGTAGAATACGTTGGTGCTAGAAATATCTGCAAAAGTGTCATCACTAAAACTAAAAAGTTGTTCGAACAACGAAAATGCAATGAACTAGCTACATCTCCTTTAGGCAGTCGTAAATTTTGGTCTTTAGCTAAAGTCATTAGTAAAAACTTTGGAACATCTTCATTTCCCCCTCTGACATCTATTGACGGATCGGTAGTTGCTGATTCTGTAGACAAAGCCAATGTTTTTGTGGATTTATTTGCATCAAACTCGTGTCTCAGTGATTCTGGAAAAGACGTGTCCCTAGTTAACTCTTTTTCATACGCTATGAAACCAATTCATTTTCGGTACAAGCTCTTGGAATCGATCATCAGTAGGCTTGATCTCAATAAGGCGACTGGCCCAGACGGTATCCCAGCTATTGTCTTAAAGAAATGTTCCCCCGAACTAGTACCAGTCCTATCTAAGCTCTATACGATCTCTATGTCTTCTGGGAAATTCCTTTCATCATGGAAGTTAGCAAATGTTCAACCTATTCCCAAAAAAGCGATAAGACCGATCCTCAAACTACCGACCAATTGCCATCACTTCCATTTTGTCTAAAATCATGGAAAAGCCATCAATCAGCAACTGCTCACGTTCATTGAAACTAACAAACTCCTTAGTGACCACCAATATGGGTTTAGGCAAAGTCGTTCAGACAGTTGTAGTCGCTTAGATATCTAAAGGCATTTGACCAAGTTTGGCATAAGTGTTTACTTGCCAAACTCACCTCGTTGGGTTAAATGATACGCTCATCAACTGGGTTTCTAGTTTCCTTGATAAAAGACGAATACGTGTCGTAGTTGATGGCTTTTTTCAAAAGAAGTTAGCATTAACGCGGGCGTACCACAGGGATCCGTTATAGCGCCTACACTTTTCTGCTGTACATAAATGACCTTATTTCTTCAACAACTAACCCCATCCATTGCTTTGCTGACGATAGCACTCTTCACTGTAGTTCATCTCAGTCTACTCATAGTGATAATCCACCTTCTATGTCAAATCAAGAAATTAAAGCTGAAATGGCAAATTCAATCAACAAAGACATTCAACGTATTCTCGAATGGGGAAGCAATAATCTAGTTAAATTTAATGCTAACAAAACTCAGTGTTGCCTTGTGTCCGCCAAAAAAGATCGATCATTTCCTGTTGTAAGTATGAATGGCTCAGTTCTTAAGTTTTCAGACTCTATTACTCTGTTGGGTATGACTGTATCTTCAAATCTCTCATGGGTTGACCATCTTCTGTCAGCTACCAAAACAGCTGCTCGTAAAATAGGCTTTTTGTACAGATCTAAGCAGTACTTTACCTCTCGACAATTCCTTCTGCTGTATAAGGCCCAAATTCGGCCTCATCTGGAATATAATTCTCACCTCTGGGTTAGTGCTCCCAATACGCTCTCGATATCGTTGATCGTATTCAAAAGAGAGCGATTAGGCTTATAAATGACCCGTCCTTAACTTCTCACATACAGTCCCTTGAGCATAGAAGGATGGTTTCAGTTCTTTCTTTGTATTATCGTTATTACAACGGCTATTGTACTGCTGAATTATATTCTTTGATACCATCTCGGACTATCTTTGCGAGAAACAATCGGTTCGCTCATTCACATCATCAGTATGCAGTACAAATCTCCACTTGTCGTACCAAACGGGCGCAATCCACATTTTTCTACACGGCTTCTAAACTCTGGAATGATCTCCCTAGTTCCTGCTTTCCTCTCTCTCACTTATGATATGAGAAAATTTAAGGTAGCTGTTCATAGGCATCTATTGGCAATTCTTTATCCCTCTATCCATCCTTCTAAGTGTTCCTGAGTGCTTTAGCACAATAGGACAAATTTAGCCTGTTCAGGTCCATAATCATAAAAAAAAATTATGTTCTACGCAATTCTTGTGTCGACGCGTAATTTGGAGGCAAGAATTCTTGTGGTATTTTAAATGTTTTCAGTGTCTGAATAACGATCAACTTTATAGAAAGGTGTGTAAACATATAGTCGAGGTCCTGTTCTTCTACGATGTTTAGTATATATTGCCCCACATACCTTAACGCAAGACGATCCATTCCTAGAACCGATATCCCCAGACACTATACTAGACATATTCTGCAAAGGCAGGAACTCATCCCCCGGACAAGACGGCCTCAACCGAGTCATATTACGACATCTACCACAGAATTCCATCACACAACTCACTCAAGTATTTAACAAATGCCTATCTATCTCATATTTCCCTACCGAATGGAAATCCCCACATACAATTATGATGACCAAACCACGTTCAGAACACAATCTTCTTACAGAATATCCTTTATGCATGGCAAGTGCCTCGAAACAATCATGTCCAGAAGGCTAAGAACTACTGAGGCCAACAATTCAATACCAGACAGCAAATTCGGTTTTAGATTCAACCGTTCACGCCACGACCCACTGATAAACTCTATACCGACGTCTCCAAATTTAACCATCAACACTGTTGCCTGGCAGTATTCTAGACATCAAGCAGGCGTTTGATAAAGTCTGGCAGGACTAATTCACAAACCCAAGCTCTTAATATTCCTATTCACTTCGTCCAACTCCTTTCATACCTGTCTGACAGGTCTGTGAAGGTCAGGATAACATATACATCAGCCTTTCAAACAGCACATAGCACCACTACTTTTAATCTACGCACAGACATTCCGCAAACAAACCAAAACATCACAATAACCCAATTCGTTGACGACATGATTTGGGCCATCAGCCGAAAAAGCCAAATCGCGAACACACTAATGTCCCAACAAATACGACAAATTTCAAACTGGGCCAACGTGAAAATCACCATCAACCCTAATAAAACTCAAACCATACTATTCCAACATCCCAACCTTACAAGGCAAGTCAATCACAGATAACATTGTTACAAATAAGAGAGTAAGCTACAACCGCAAGACACGATAACATACCTAGGATCATTCTCAAAACACTGAACTGGGACAAATCATCTAAACCATCTAAATAAAGTACGCAACTGCCCAAACATGCTAAAAGCATTAAGAGGACATAACAGAGGATGCCACCAAAACCTTACAACATACATACAAAAATACATAAGACCACTACTTGACTACGCGCCACTCTACGCCTCCTCAAAACCAAAACCTAATCCATCGCCGCCTGTGAACAAAACATAATACGGCAATCCACAGACTAGACTACAGAGCCCAAACGGCCTGACAATACAAACAGCAAACATACAACCCGTCACGGACAGAATTAAAACACTACAAACAAAATACACAAACAATGGAGTCCACGGCAACACAAACGCTACTAAAAACATTCTTAAAACGTACTACACCGGCAACAGAAGACTACACAACCCGAGAAAACCTAAGAGGAAATTCAAATCTCTACCTTCACTACTGACGCAACTACTACGCAACCTACCAGAAGACTTCGACAACATCCTCGACGAAACCCCGTATCTACTCCGATAAGCCATGCATATGTCCCCCACGATATATTGAAACCATACCCATTTTTCCAAGCTGTAATGAAACCATACCCATGTCGAAAACGGCCTACTCTCATCGCAACACATCACACCACAGCAAACACACAACACACTACACTGTCCAGATCAATTAAGCAAGTTAAAATAATAAAAGAAAGAATTTTTTGTTCCACATAAACACATAACAAAATTGGAACTATACAATTCCCAATACATAACACACCAAAAAACATGAAGACCCAGGGCTGAAGAGGGAGAAGACCCCTAAACTGCCCGCAGATAAGCACAAGTAAAAAAGCAAATAAGTAAGCAAAAGCGTAATAAGCAAAGAAACGACCTAAAAAAAACAAAAAGGTGACGTTAATTATGGGTTACTCGGGTGCCTGCAGACGCCAAGAACATCCAAATTAATGATATTGAATAAAATGAATCAGTTTTAGTCACAATCCAAAAACTAAAATCAATCACCCACGTTTGTCTGTAATAAGAAATGACCATTGGATAAATCTAATCAAAAATACGATTGTTTTTTAGTTCGTTGGCGTATAGTTCCGTTGTTCGCGCGGACTCCACAACAAGCCACCGCGCCACTTACCGGCATCCTTCACGGGCACACTGGTGCCAGTTGCAGCTCTGTAGCTGACGTGTACGCATCGCTGTGCTTCTTTATAATGTTTAAGATTATTGAATCGCCCGCCGCGTGTGAGATAGGTCAGTGATGCGTTTTTTGACTGTGAGAAACCTATCAGCTGCAGACATTCATCGTCAGTTAATGGAAGTTTATGGCTTAAATGCAATGAGTGAAGGTAAAGTGCGTAAATGGGTTAGAGAGTTTAAAAATGGCCGTGAAAACGTCCATGACGAAGAGCGCCCAGGCCGGCCCTCTGTGATCACTGATGATTTGGTGGCTGCAGTCGAAACAAAGATTCGTGAGGACGGAAGATTCACAATATCCATTCTTTCTTTGAAATTTTCCCAAGTTTCAAGATCGGTTTTGTACAAAATTGTGTCTGAAAACCTACGTAAAACTTAAAAATTGTGTGCTCGGTGTACCCAGACTCCAGAGGACCACAAAGGAAGAGATTTGCCACTTCATTGACTTTTGATTCGTTACGAAAGAAGTGGATGACATGTTGAGTCAAATCGTTACTGGAGATGAAACATGGGTCCCATATATAAAGCAAGCAACAATCATGGAATGGCGACGCAATCACCCGTCACGGTCAACCCAAACAGACGCTGTCAAAGCGCAAGATTATCAACTGTTCTGGGACCGGCGGTATTTTGCTAGAGGACTTTATGCCACGAGGAACGACAATCAACTCAAATGCCTACTGCAATTAAAGAAGCTGAAGAGCAATTCAAACAGAAGCGCAGCATGCTGACAAAAGGAGTTTTGCTCCTCACGATAACGCTAGGTCTGACACCTCTGAAAGACTCGACTTGATTACTTGTTTTGGCTGAAGTTTTGGACCATGCACCATACAGACGACCTTGCTCTAGCGATTTACCTTTCCGGTACCTCAAACACCATCTTGGGCAGCGTTCAATGACGACGATGAAGTGAAAGCCGCTGTGAACTCTTGGCTGTCAGCAGGCGGCAATTCTTTGAAGAGGAGTAAAACTTAGTTGTACGGTATGGCAAGTGTTTAAATAAACAACAACTATGTAGAAAATTGGTAAAAGTGTAGAATCAGAAAATAAAAGTTTTACAAAAATATTTGTATCTTTTTAAAAAAACGCCTTACTTAAAAACAACCCTCGTATTATAGCTTGAGAAATTATATTAAACAAAAAGATTTTTATATACTACAATAATTTCCTTATAACCAATTGGTGTATATACAATAGGCGAGATGCCAAGGATTATTGCTAAATATCTTCATCTACCAAAATATTCTCTTCTCTGTGTCCTCAAGTGGCATTTGGCGAACAGTGGCGGTAATTTAATCACAGTGAACCAACATGGCGGTAAACTCCACTACATGAAGCGTTCACAAAAAATTGAATTCGCAGAAATGCTTTCAGCGCGTTGAGTAACTTCTACACCTGAACTTCTACTGTTTGTGCTAATACAGACCGTAATGAATCAACTAAAAAGGGGAACATGAATGTGTTGAATTCTCTGCAGAATGTTCCTGCAATTTCAATTAATACAGCTTTAAATGCATCTGTTTCAATTACAATTTATAACAATTGTAACCCTATCTTAATGTTAAGTATGTCTAAAGCAAAGCTGAAAAGCAAATTGACTTTCTTTAAATATCAATCTTTCAAAATAACACAAACTCTTGAAAAAAAAAGTCACAACAAACATTCATTCTAACATCAAAATTCGTGCGAGAATTGTGCATCCTAATCCCGAAACAGAGAAAAATTGTTTCCTTTACGTACTTTCTCTTAACTCTAGTCATCTTAAAACTAGTTCTATTAGTTTGAGTGTATAAACCTTCCACCACAGTGGTGCAATCAAATATCAAAGCGATTAATTATCTAATCAGTAAATACACTCTTAATCTTTCGGTTGGTTATCATTCCACGTATTTCAACTTTGTTTAGTAAAACATAAAATGGTATCCTGGTTTTTCTAAAACGTAAGAAAAATTAAAAAAAATTTTACTTATCTTTTTTCTAGAGGACTATACAAAATTACAATGTGAAAATATAGCTTTAAAAAAGGAAATCCAGTCTAAAGATGGTATTATAGATGATTTAGTAAAAAAAAGTGAAATATTTCTAATGCTAAAAAATAGTATTTCAAGAAAGGAAATTAGTGATGATGACGCTATTGTGTGGATTATAAAAAATCTAAAAATGGTAAGCAGTTTACAAGAGAAAAACTTTGCACTAGAGCTTGAGATTACTAGTTTAAAAACAAAACTTCAAGAGGAAAAAGAGATTCACGAAGAATTGGAAAGTGCGCTTAATGCAGTTTCAACAGAAAATGACAAACTAAAGGAAGATTTAAGTAGTGTCATAGAAATTGTTAACGATGAAAAGAAAGAATTGTTCCGATTATTCGAGGTTTATATAGCGGAAACTGGTGCCTGTTTTAAAGCTTGTACTGAATTCGTTAGTGAAATTAAGGCTGAAAGTAACAAAGCACAAACTGAATTACATCGTAACTTTGTTTAACGTCGATGCGATTTTTAAAATAATATATGTAGTAGTGTTAGTAAAAATAAACTAATTTTCTAGTTTGATTTAGAACTGAGCATAACTGCTTTATACTAAAACAGTACGAAAAGATGCAATTTTCTTGTTGCAACAATAGTAAATTTCACTGTAAATTCACGTTTCTTGCATTCAAAATTTTACAATAAAAGTAGTTATTTGCATCACTAGTGAAATATTGTGGAATACCACGACCTTCCAACCTACAAATTGAAATTAAGAGGAATGAAATAATTTTGATAACAATTTTATTAGGATAATTATGCAACCTAATAAAATACTTATCAGTAGTATAACGGCACTTGACGCCATCTTATTTTGACGTCACAAGACCGCCCACGTGGCAGACCGTATTTTTCACCCTTATTTTTATGGTTTTTAGGCCTTCAACCTTATTTTTTACCACGTGTGAGCCGTATTTTCAACCCTTTCTTTTCGAAGGCCCTTTTCAACTATAATTATTTTTTACACACCACGTGTAGGACGTGTTTTCACCTATTTTATGACAGCTCACGTATAGAACACGTATTTTCTATTTCTTTACGAGTCAACCCAATTAGAGCCTTTTGCACATGCTCACGTCTGGTCTTGGTGGTTTACCTGAGCTGACTTGACTTGGACTTGGGGTTGGTCTTAGGGTTATTTTTATGGTCATCTAATTAAGGTCCTTTTGGCTATATTAAGAGCAGTGCCCCTGGAGGTTAGGCAAATGCACACGCATACAATGTTGGAAATTGCATAATTAATAATATATTATTATTAAAATTATCGATCCTATTATATTAAAATGGTCAAATGCTATTGGATGATCTTTTTACCTATACGAGAAAACGTTGTGTTTCTTGTAAGGAGGTTCTTGACAGACACGTGTAGGGCTTCGCAACTTGTTCTCAGGCCTTCGGCCCCTGACCGAAGGTGGTGTGAGAACCTAACCTTACAAGACAAATGTAGAGCTTGGCCTCTATCGTAGCACCCTTGATGCAATTGTATGAGGGTTCTAACTTAATCTTACAGCTGTAGGCCTTCGTCCCATCACACAAAATTGTATTCTAATAAGGAGGTTCTTGTAAGACAAGACTTGTATCCGGGTCTGCGCCCTGGCCCCTCTGAGTAAAAATTGATTTAGCGCCATCTAGTGGCGTATAGACTAATGAACATTTTCTATAATAGAAGCTGATAATGCACACCTCTCTGTTGCTCTATCTTGTTTCTTCCTCCCCCTCTCTCTTTCTCACACACACACAAACA
>JARFJB010000205.1:122500-132500 GCA_036346205.1 Vesta saturnalis | reverse complement strand
TTTCGACCCGTTTAAATCGTAGCAATTTTTTTGCTACACTGTATGCCATTTTGGACTAGAAAATCAATTCTCCTATCTTTTCTTCTGAAAAATTTGTGATGTCGCTCAACCCTTTCGAGAAAAACGCTTTTAAAACTCATGATGCAAACATTTTCGGAGGTATTTTTGACAGGTTTATCAATAGGAATTTTTAATTGTTACCAAGTAACTTACTTGTTTACTTATGTACTTATCTGTCTCTTTGCGTTCAATAATAAAACTTTAATAAAAAAAATCCATAATTAAATATGATAGAATGAGACAACAGCATGTAACTTTTAATATTAATTTTTTTTTTTAATGTCTTTTCTCGGAAAGGGTTCTTAGCGACTTCACTAAGATATACCTTTTGTGGAAAGAAAATCGATTTTTTAGTCCAAAATGGCATACATTTAGCACAAAAGTTAAAAGATTTAAACTGATCGAAATTTACGCTGGCCTCTAGAAACCACAACTAAATGGACCACAAAATTTATTTATCCCAAAAACCCTGTATACAAAATTTCATGAAACTATTTCGAAACAGTCGAAAGATATTGAAGAATACGCGATTTTTTTTTTTCAACTTTGACACCCTGTATCTGGGAAAGGCATTTCCGGACCTATGTACATATGAACTTTTTGCTTAGAATGATGAGTTTGCACGCCTTTAATTTTTGGATTAGATAAGATTCAATATATATATATATATATATATATATATATATATATATATATATATATATATATATATATATATATAACATGTATAGAACAACATTATTGCGGGTCTGACTATAATAAGTCAGAAAGAAACCCAATAAGCACTGTATGAGTGTTAGAGAGACATAACCTTATAGATGTTGCCACTTGTACATATTTGCATGTAGGCAGAAAAAATATGAACTACTTAAGTCTCCTTTTAATCTAGCTTCAACAATTCTAATGAAACCAAGGCACTTAAAATGATGTTGTGTTCTTTGAAACTATTAGGTAAATACTTTACACTTAAACATTAAATGACAATACCTCAAACGTCGAAGTTTATTGTAATTGGATTTATGACATGGTTCGATTACTACTGTAAGAAGAACCAAGAAGAAACTTGAGAGCTACAAACAAAATTTAACATTTACATTGATAGTACAATTTAAGTTTAAGGTTTAACTGTAACATTAAAATTCTTATTGAAAAACCAACTATTTTTAAAAATGAACATAATACACTTTTTTCAAAACTCTACTTTATAAGATTTTCGAAAAGACTTCCACCTTGCGCAAGGCAGTAACCCAATCTGTGATAATATTCAGTTCTGACGTTCTCTAACATTTCTCGGGTGATGCTGTTTAAAGAGTCTGTAACTTTGACACGAAGTTCGTCCAAATTGTTAGCACGTTCATTTCTATAAATTTGCTTAAATACGTATCCCCAAACAAAAAAGTCGTTCGGTGAGATATCAGGTGAGCGAGGAGGATATTTAGTAGTACCTTTTCCACTAATAATACGGTTAGAGAAAGTAGTTTCTAAAAACTGTTGAACTCTTATTGCAGTATGAGCAAGACAGCCATCTTCTTGATACCAAATGTCATCAAAATTTATATAGAGGCGTTGAACAGCTGGAACTATCTGGTTTCTCAACAGTTCTAAATATTAGTCCGGATTCAAGTTTCCGTTGATAAAAAATGGACCACTTATGGAATTGCCTAAAATTCCTACCCACACATTAAACATTCAATAAACCTTTCGTTTTCATTAGCCCGATTCATCATATCTTCACAAAATTCCATGCGTTTTTGATGACCTTCTGGAAAAATTTCTTGTGTAGTTTGCAATTTATAGCAATGGTATTTATTCCTTTTCAAGACATTGCGAACTGTTCTTGGTTCAATATTCATTTCATCAGCGATTTTTGTACTATTGCACGGGAAATTAGTTTCTGCTAAGCTACACTGTAATTTCTTGGAATTCACCAAAATTACCATCAATGCTACTGCATTTTCTACAATTATTTAAACATCTACATATTTCGAATTTACAAACAGTACGCATAATCGTATTTCTGATGCAATTGGCCTGTTTTCAAAGGAAAAAACAAACTTGCTCATTTTTTCTTGTGTAGTGCTACCTGAATAATACCACTTAATAATCTGTATTATTTCTTCAGTGGAATACATGAGTATTGTGTCGGACTTGAAAAATACTGATTTTCAATTTTCGTTGAATAGCAATTAAAGTGTCATTGATACTAGCCTACCAAAAGACGATGTATGGCATCACTTTTTAGTTTGTTGTTATTCTATCTCTTAACACGTGAACTGATTGTACTGTCTTTGTTTTACTTATGTCAGATGATAATATATATATATATATATATATATATATATATATATATATATATATATATATATATATATATATATATATATATTTACAAGAATTACAAAAAACAGGGGTCACTAATGCAGAGATTGTCCACATACCTACATAGGACAAACGAATAGACGTATCAAGGGAGAAGATTGTAATTGGTTTGAAAACACGAAATGATAACCAACATACAACACAAAACAATCGAATAATAAAACCATTGAAATTGAGAAACGCCCAGGTAATCTAAAAAAAGGGACGATGTACAAAGGCTACGGATGCTTGAAAACTATTTTAAAGAACATTACCACCAGAAAATAGAAAATCAACAACAACAAAAAAAGTGACAAAAGAGGAAGTGAAAGTGAAAAGAATGTACAAATACCAGCGACACGTAATGAAGACACCAGTTCAATTCGAATCAGGAAAGAAGTAAAGAGGTTTGAAAATTGTAGAAGGATTTACCGAAATGTCGTCAATTTATTTCAAATTTATATATATATATATATATATATATATATATATATATATATATATATATATATATATATATATATATATATATATAGATTGAGAAAACCAACTCATCTAATTTTTGATTAGTTTTATTGTCACCGATTCCTTTAGGGAATCTAACTGATTATTCGATTTCGCATTTTCTTTTTAGTTAAGGTGTCGAGTGGTAGCATAAAACGAACAAGTTTAGACCGTGTCCTTTAAAGCTTAAATAAACAATGAATTTGATTTTGTGGATACTTTTCGCTATAAAATACCGCAGTCCAATCACTACTGGACCTATGAGCGACAACTTTTGTCCACTTCAAATTTTTTTTAAGTTATATGAAGAAGCAGAAGAATTTTTGATTTTCGACTACAATGTATTCATTACCAGACTTTAAGTACATAAAGGTAATAAATTATCATATATTGTTTTCCGTGAGTCCTGGGAATCCAGAAACTTGACGAATAAGAACAAAAATGTTAGCATGTAACAGAATCATTCATTTCTTCCACCCAGTAAATTAAAGCGCAACTATAGGAACTATGACGGGTATTTTGGGATATGAAATTGATTTTGAAAACCACTTTGTTTGTTTCAGGCAGCTTTTTCAACAATTTTATTTTTCCGCACGATAACACTAGTCCCAATATAACGTTACACTAGCTGAATTGGATTTAAAAAACCCATTTTCCATATGGTTCAGACACTGTCCGATTATTACTTTTACACTTCTAGAAAATTTTTAAAATTAAATGTGTTGAAGTGATAGACATGATACAAAACTAAACGCCAACCCAAAAAGTTTTCCACGGGAATGGAAGCTACCAGATTTTTTGAGAAACCAGTCCTAGTGGAAGTTATGCGTAGCAAATAAATACAGCTGAAACAATATGCTCAAAATAAGAGGATTAAAAAAAGAAAAAGAAAATATTGCTAAGACTTTAAAGAAAATACTTTCTAACCTAAACAGAAAAAGATAACCGAAAAAGAAGAACCAATAAACTGCAGTAATTCCATATTTAAATTTACCGGGTAAGCTACCAATTAAGATACGCACTGCATTCAAACCACAAGAACCCAGGGAATACTAACTAAACCAAACCACACAAAAAAACCAATTCCAAGAATTTGTATACCATGCGAATGGCAGATCAAACAGAGGGCAGTAGACCAAGGAATTCAGAATACAAGAATAATATCCGCAAAGGCGAATCAGAAAGATCCAGAATATGTCTGGAACGAAGGCTACCAACCGAATGGGATATCAGAGATCGTGACAAAGGACGACAGTACAATTGCGGAAATAAAGAAGCGTCCACACAGCACTGGAAGAAAACACAGCAGTGTAGAAATGTCCATATGGATCTCAAACAAGAGCTTAGGCGCAATAATTTACGCAATATGCGCAGTAACCTACTGCTCAACTACGAAAACATTTCAATTAAAAAGATATATTATTACTCAGTGGCTCAAAGGATAAATGTGTTAGAATTAATAATGAAACAAAGTTCGAATGTGAGTAGAAAAGGCTTGAGAAAACAGTGTAAATGAATTCGACTCAAGTGCGAAATCAGTTTTTCAAGAATTAGTATGATTACGGAAGAAGAGTTCGCTTAAAAATTACAAAAACACAAACTGTAGAAGCAGGCCTCTCAACTAAACAATTTTGAGAAAATTTTTTTATAATTTGTATTAACCAAAATATATCTAAATAAACGAGTAAAATACAGATTGTTTATGGCCTCGAATGTACTTTAGGTAGAAGATGGTTTTTTCTTAAATTTTATTTGTTTTAAAATCACTGCACTTTTATTTTGAACATTAGCCTTACCATATCGTAATAGAAATGATTTTTTCTTTTTGAAAGTAAACAATAAAATATTTAGGCTAAATTTAGGTAAATTTGTTTTGGATAAAGGCTATCTACTTTATCCAACTTACTTTACGATTTTCAGCTAATAACTAAAACTACTGCTAAAGGTAAAGATAGAAAAGATTCTTGTCCGATTATGTCAAGTCCTGACTAATTGATAAGCTATCACAATGAATGGGTACTTTATATTTCAAGAAAAAAAAATAGTATGATAATTTACCAACAGCTTCATCAAATACAGGGTGGTTAAAAGAAAATGATAAACGTATACAAATAAAAAACAGTATGCTCAAAGGCAATCAAAACTATCCCATTTAAATAAGTTATACTATAAGTTTACGTAAAAAAAATAAACTAAGTTGGGTAACATTTTACCAAAAAAATGGATTTTGGTATAAGATAAATTTAAACGTTGTACAGTACCTTATTAAAAACACAAAAATGTTTAATTTGAATTTACTGGAATGTGCTTTATCAGACTTCAGACAATTCCACAAACATTTAAACATCATTTATTTGTGAGTAAAGCAACATAGCAACATAGACAATTTTATTTTTAGTATTTACGTTTAGCCTTGTGTTCGTTTCTTTTTTGGTGTTTGTTTTTTATTTCGGGTTTTGTTCCAACACCTTCGTTCTATCAAAGTAGATGTGTGATTTTACACTATCAAATTATTATATCTAAAATTTGATTTTTTTAATAAAGAAATGTTGTGGCTTTTAAATGCAATTTTTTATCTACGTAACGGTATCAAATTCAAAAAAATAAACCACATTATTCTTGGGTAGACAAACCGTAGTTTTCTTCTATTTGACATTTCAAAACCAAAAAATGATATCAATTCCATTTGGAAAGTTACAGTAAATTTCTAAACCATTAATTTGTGTTACCAATTTGATTTTAGTTGTACTATTTGAAAAAGTTAAACCAAAAATATAATGAGGATCATTTAAGTTACACAATAATATGAAATTTTTTAATAGTTGTTCCACATGTTGGACTGATACAGGTCCTTGGTGATTAAAAAACCCTCAAAAAAATAACAAAGTTTTTAATGAACATATGTTACCCTAAACTATCAACTCTAGCTTGGTAGTTAATTTTTTAGAAAGCAAAAAGAACTATGCGTTTTTAAAACAAATTATAAAAGCAACCTGTTTGTGGTAAACATTGTTGGAGTACAGTGATTTTAAAAATAGATGATATTGAAACAAAAATTGCTCAACCAAATAAAGCAAAAGTATAAGTCAAGAGTGCTAGTTAATCCTGAAAAAAGTATTTGTGAGCAAGAAATTGATTAGATAAAAATTGGGAACACTGAAAAGTGAGAAAATCATTTGTGATTAAGGGCCGGTTCTGGACCAGTTCAAGGTCACTGCCCTCTGATGGAGAAATGTGCTTTTGGAGCTCTTCAAGGTCAAACTTTGGAAAAAATTTAGGAAAAATGAAATTGGTCACCATCCTCATCATATTTAAGGCTCAAACGTTTAAAATTTGGTAGGTTGGCTTAAAATAGAAATTGAATGTCACCATCCTCATATTTACAAGGTCACTCTGGGTCAAACGCTTTGGAAAATTTTATGTCAATTGAAATTAAAATAAATGTCATCATACTACAATTTTAGAAGTCTAAAAATAGAGTGGTCAAGGTCAAAGTTTATTGACCAGGTATCGTATGACATTTCTTAGTTTATAATAAAAGGCTTTCTGTGCGTGTGCATGATTCAGTAAACTTTTTATAGACAAAGATTTTTCTAAGTTCAACCTTTTCAAACAAAAAAATCAATTTTTCTCGAAAACAGAACAGAATTTGCCAAAAATAAATTAAAAATCTATGTCGACTTTTCAACGTATCTAACAATATATCAAATTGGGGGCTAAATGTAAAAGCTATTTATTTTTGCAGATTTTTCTAAGTTCAGCTTTTCTAAATTTAAAGCTAAAAATAGAAATTGCAATCATCATCATCACCATCATCATCACCATCATCATCATCATCTTCATCATCATCATCATCATCATCATCATCATCATGATCATATTACAATTATTAGAAATCTAAAATAGAGTTTTCAAGGTTAAATGGTGGACCTGGGATCATTAAGTTTCTTAGAAATCTAAAAATAGAATTAGTTCATGGAAACATGAAGAATGATAGGTTGTTATGGATGTATGCTGAAATGTAGATCAATGTCAAATGGTACTTAAGTTGACTAAATGGTGTGAAGGTGAAATATTTTTTCTAAAGTAAAAGTGGACAAGGTTAAACATGTAAGAGGTACTCAAATCAAACATTTAGATCAAAATTTAAAGCTAAAAATAGAAATTGAAATAATACTACAATTTTAGAAATCTAAATATAGGGTTTTCAAGGTCAACTAGTAATTAATGACCGGGTATCATATTACATTTCTTAGAAAATAAAAATAGAATCAGTTTATGGAAACAAAAGAATGAAAGGTTGTTGTCTATGCTAAAATAGACCAAGGTCATACTACAACCCCACCAATTAAAACAGATGAATCATTTCCTCAACAGTGTTTAGTCCTAGTACAATTGCGAGCAAAAGTCGTTATAATGCAAGCAGCAATACCATTCCTGGAGCGATATACAAAAATGGACATCATCTCATGATGGTAGCAGTTATATTCATCATCAGATGCAGATTAGCTTACTGATGCAATTCTCAAAGCACACTCTCCCCTCTACCATAAAAAATCATGATGCAGTAATATATAGGACAGTTCCGGTGTCAACTCAAAATTCAAAAGCGTTCTCGAATCAGTAAAGATGGATCTATCTGCACTTTATGTAAATCCTTCACGAACATAAAAGACTTGGAGGTGGGTGCAAAATATAAAGTGAATGATATGAATACCATCGACACAAAGTATGGTAAACATATTATCATTGAAACCCAGAGCTTTAAGTGCATACTTCCCTTACGATTTTATGAATACTTCAAAAAAGAAGATCGCATTGAAAAGTTTAAACAATATCTGGTTTAGAATGACGTACATTACCAGGCCGGAACTGTAGGAAAAGACTAATTTAACATTTCTGTAAAAAAATAATAATAATATATCTATGTATAATTGTTTGGAAATAAATTATATATTTTTGTTGCAAAAAAAGTCTTCTATTTTTGATTAAATGAAGAGTAGGTACATCATAATGAAGAGAGCTTTGAGAGAAAAAAAATGTAAGGTTTTCATATATTGGCTAAGTCTTCAAGGTTAAAATTTATTGGTATCATATTACAATTCATACAAACCAATTTTCAAGGTTAAATTTTATTGACAAGGTATTGAGAAGGTATCATATTACAGTTCTTATGTTAGACTCTTCAAGGTTCTTAGGAATAGCAAAATAAGCATTCTTAACCAATAACATGTAACTGGTTTTGTGAGTATTGTCAGACTTTGTGCATGCTCGGTATTGCTCGGTATCCTCGTGGAGTCTACCCTTCTATATAAGTTAAATTTTATAATCACAATATTCGCTTCGACATCATGTTTTTCAAAAAGTATATTGAAAGCACTTTTTTGCACATTAAAATCGCTTACGTATTTACTATTGTAATAGTGTGTAAACCTAACCAGAAAATCAGTTCTATTTGTTTAAATGTAGCATGTAGAAATACTGCACGATTGCATTAGCGCATATAACCGCTAACGAAGACAACCAGACAAATATAAAAAGTAAAGGATTGTTATAATTGATTGCAAGGATTCAAAACAGCAAGAAAATATATTTACAAAGGAAAGCGATATATAATGGAGAGCAAATTGTTCATTATGTATTCAAGCCCATTTCCATGGCACACCTTTTAAGTAGTAAATTAGGATTGGCACTTTAAAACTTTTTACGGGTTAATTCCACCATTTACCAAACGTCCAATAATTTAAACTCTTCTAATCCCTAAGTGGGTATGTTGTGTTTT
The DNA here is from genome assembly GCA_036346205.1 of Vesta saturnalis. Classification (NCBI taxonomy): domain Eukaryota; kingdom Metazoa; phylum Arthropoda; class Insecta; order Coleoptera; family Lampyridae; genus Vesta; species Vesta saturnalis. Next base: position 123,796 of record JARFJB010000205.1, on the reverse strand, counting down.
CCCTTTCAAAAAGGTTTTACTTTAAGGCCCGGTAAAAATTTCCCTTCTCGGAATTTTCAACAACAAAGTTAAATTTTAGTTGTTTGGATTTCCAAACCGTAATTTTTATTAAATTTAAAAAATTTATTCCCTAAAGGATTTTAAACCAAAGATTACCTGGTTTGGAAAAACCAGGGACGTTTCAAAAAATTTAGCCGGTTTTTCCTTTAAACGTTTTTTAAAACAGGTTACCTGGTTTTAAAAACCTTTCCGTTTTAAAAAAAAGCTGTTTTAATTTTGGTTCCGGGCACTAATTTAAAATAAAACCATTTTCAAATCTATGCTAAAAGGCCATTGGGGCAAAGCGATTATTTGTTGTATTCTAAAAATAAGAAATTTTTCTAATTCAAAATCGAACAAAAACCATTGTCAACGGTTTAAAGGCTAATTATAAAAGGCCAAGAAAAAAAAGAAATTTGTTCTTGGTTTTTCATAAAATGATTGGGTTTCTCAAAACCCAGGAAAATCAAGAAAAAACGTTTGGCTTTGTAAAACGCTTTTCAAAGTTTATTTTTAATTGAGGCAAAGGCCATTCAATTTGTTCAATTTCGAAGTTATAAAAATGGATTTGTTAAATTTAGAAATAAATAAACCCCAATTTTCAAAGTTTGGCCACTGAAAGAACAAAGGAATTATTGTTTTCTAAGTTTCTAAGCTTAAATTGAAATAGAACCGACCTGGCAATTGTTCAATTGGGATTAGGAAAAAACGGTTTTTAAAGAATTTATTAAACCAAATATCCAGGGAATAAAAATTGTTTAAGTAAATTAAACCCAAACAAATAATTTGGAAACCCATTTGTTTAACCCTTACTGAAAGGCTTCTAAAAATTAATTTGTTTTCTAATTTAAAAGGATTTTCGTTTTCCAAACAAAACATCATTTTAAAGGCCTTTTCAAATTATATTGGTTAACTAAGGCCATAAAGAACAAAGAGACATTGTTAAATTCAAAATCGAGGGTTTTAAAATGTTTCAATCCAATTGTCCTTAGAAAGCATTTTAAACAGGATTTCCTTTCAATAGGTTTAGCCTTTCCAAAACCGGTGGCCTTTTAAAAAACCAGGATTTTTCATTCCGTTTTAAAAGCTTTGTTTACAAAATTTCCAAGGCAAAGAGATCCATTGTTTATTGAAATTTGATTTAATCTTCAATTTGGAAAATTTTCAAAGAAAACATAAATTTGTTTTTAAACCGGTTTTTCCAAAATTACTTTAACAATTTGTTTAATAAATGAACAAAAGTCCAAATTTGGTTTT